>JASAND010019109.1:0-203697 GCA_030248195.1 Trissonchulus latispiculum
ACCGGAAGATTGGATTTTGAGTTTTGAAGCCATTGCTACGGCTAATAATATCGAAAGAGAGAAATTTTATGCAATTTTATTGGCAAAATTGGGTGAATCTGTCATCCACCGGTTGTCTTCCTTGGGTATGTCAGTTTCGTATGACGAAACAGTCAAACTCTTGAAGACTCTGTACGAACCGGTCCAGAAAACTGCGGTGGAGCACTCTCGAAAATTTTACGTTCGTACTCAGAAAAAGGAGGAAAACTTTCAAGATTTTATGTCTGAATTGGAAATGCTGGCGAAAAACGCTTTTCCAGGCGAGAGTGAGGATGACAGAGCCGATAAAATTTACGAGCAACTGCGTAAAGGTCTAAAACCCGATTTACATAAACTCGGAATTTCGCTTTTGACCGATTTGGAAAGTTGGGGACATTCTATGACGAAATTACGTAAAATTGTCACTCAACTTTCACGACTCGAAGAGGAGTGTGAGACGGATTCCGCGGAGTCGGAAGCTTCAGAAAAGCCTGAAAAATCCCATAAAAGGGATAAAAAGGCAAAATCCAAAGCGAATATTTGTTCTGTTACTACTGAAAGTTCTGAAAGTTCGGGTGATTTGGACAAAAGATTGCAGGCTTTGGAAGACGAAATCAAAAAAGTGAAAATTCGAAATGCTCAAAGGGATTTGGTTTTGGAAGCAACTAAGGGTGAGTCAGCGGACTCAGGAAATGCTCAACCATCTACGAGCACAGCTTCTGGCGAGGTAAATTCCGTTCAGGCATCAACGGAAAAGAAGGAAAAACCGCCAGAAAAAGCTCAAACGGAGCAAAGGACCTGTTATACGTGCGGTAATCCAGGTCATATATCACCGCAGTGTGCCATGAATCAACTAAATAATCAGAATTTCCGTGGCAGAGGAAGCCAAAATCGTAGAAATTTTGGTGGTCGTCGTAATTATCCCGGAAACCGGAATTATTACAACAACCAGTCAAATTTTGAAAATGATGGCTATTCCAATAGTCGAAATTGGAATAGAGGAAATCGAGGAAGAGGCGGCGGTCGAGGTGGCCGTCGGGGAGCTAATTTCGGAAATCGAAATCAAGAACCGAGTATTTTTCTGTCTCCCAACGGGCAAGTTTTTGGAGGGAATGGTCAAAATAAATCAGGAGTGAATTTCTTGACTCCCATTGAACAGCAAGCTGATCCTGCTACTCAGTTGGTTCAAGCCTTGCAGAATTTTCATCAAGCCGGGAGCCAGGCAACTTCCGGGGCAGCTCCTCCGCAATAACCCCCCCTCCCGGAAAAACCGAATGTACGTATACTGAGAAGGAAAAACCGCAGGTGAATTCTATGTCAGAAAAAACCCCAAATTTTCCAGAGGGGCTTTCGAAGCTTTTTCCAGATGAAAAAGTGCTTCATGCAAATCAAATTTGTGCGGTTTTTACCCCTACGTATGCAGATGTAACTCGGGGTGAAAGATCTCAAAATTCTCCTGAAAATCCCCGAAATTTACGTCAGTCCCAGTTGCAACAATTTTTGCAAAATGTTGATATACGTACACTCGTAAATGCTTTGACAAAAACCCGCCCTCTCCCCTTGGTTCCTCGATCTCCTCAGAATGTAACATTTTTGGAACCTATTAGTTTAGAAGAATTACGGAAGATGAAAAATCCACGAATTATTCCGTTAATACCGGTGAATTATCCAAATTCGAGCAATTTTCGATCTCAATCTACTTTTTCGCGAAATTTTCGCAATACGTATAACGGTAGAAATAATTTCTCCAACCACTCTAGTGGTCGGGTAAATTATTCTAATAATGCGACTTTTACTCCACGTGTGAATTATTCTGCCAATAATTGGCGTGGAGGAGCGCCTAGTCTAAATCAGAGTTGGCGCCCCCCCAGCCAAAATTATTGGAACAATGGTCCTTGTACTAACCGGTTGCCCGGTACTAGTACTCAGTGGTATAAAAATGACCGTCAGTCTTTTGCTGTGCCTATAAATAGTAATTTGAATCAAGGTTCAAATTACAATAGCACTGCGCGTGTTTGGGAAAACAGTAGGTTTCCTATGGGAAATCTTGCCGCTTTCTCAAATACAAATTGGCGCCAATATATAGCACAGCAAGGGGCACCTGGCCTTACGCCAATTTCTAGTACTAGTGTAGCTGGGGTAGGTAGTCAGGGATCATCTGTAGGTGCAAGCGCGACGGCTAATGTCCCTGCACAAGGGGACATGACGCTGAAGGCTTCAAATAGTCTAGATGAAACCTGTACAACTAATGCTGCAAATAGCTCAGATGCCTCAATTTTTGCTTTTTTCCTCGCTTTTTAAGGAAGTTCCTTTGCTGGGTGCGCCTCAAATAGGTAGCATCTTGCAAATGGTTGGAAAAGCACGGCCTACGGTTTCGAATATTTGTTTGCGAGTTGGAACTTGTATACCGGCGAATTCTGAGTCATGGGTCTCTATTTCATGCGAAGAAGGACCACAAACTTTGGATGTGAATGTTTCTGATGATGAATGGGACTTACCATTTGTACGTACAAAGCCATCAATTGTAAATGAGCGAATTGCTCCTTGGCCTTCACGATTTGAAGAAACGCCTAAACTAGTACGTAATTCCACGAAAGTTTTGGAAAAATACGATTGTTATATTGTTCCTGGTATAATTTCCAAACAGGAAAAAGCCCGAGAAATCAAAGTTTGGAATTTAAGCGATGAGCCAATTCAGCTACATCCAGGAATGGTACTAGCTTACGCGGATGACTTAGTCACTTTAAAAAATCGTCAAGGCAAGGAATCACTTTTACAATTGAGCGATACCTGGTTAGAACAAGCATATATATGTGAAGATGACTTACCTAAGTCTGTGCATGCTGAAGTATTTTCTACAAATGTTGAGGATACGTACGTAGATGTACCTACTACGTCAAAACAAGCGGAAGGTGAGTCTAAGGTACCTACTAAAGAGGAATTATACGATCAATTCATCCAGGAAGCTCATTTGGACAAATTTGAATGCTCAGAAAAGGCAAAAAGTAAGTTTAAAGAACTAATACGTAAGTACGTACATGTCTTTACAACACCTGACAACTTGGGAAAATGCAGCACTGGACAACATCTTATTGATACTGGAATGGCTGGTCCTGTAACAGCAAAGGCATATCGGATGAATCCAATGGAACGAGTGGAGATAGAAAAGCATATTAAGAACATGTTAGAACAGGGAATTTGTGTTCCATCTGATAGTCAATGGTCTTCTCCATGCATGCTTGTAGGCAAAAAGGACGGAACAACTCGATTTGTTATTGATTATCGTCAGTTGGATAAAATAACAGAAATAACTAAAATTATTACCTAAAATAGATGAAATTCTTGATATGTTCAGTAAAGGGAAATTCTTTTCAACTTTGGATTTAAATAGCGGCTATTGGCAAATCGAGATGTTTCCTCCTCATAAGGAAAAGACGGCATTTATTTCGCATATGGGTTTGTTTCATTTTAATGTCATGCCATACGGTTTGACGAATGCCCCTGCGACTTTTCAAAGAATAATGGAAAGGATATTCACTGAGTTGCCTGTTTATATTGACGATTTACTAATTCCATCTAACGACGAAACTCATCGTTTGAAAATGCTAGAAACGGTTTTTCAAAAACTATCTGATCATGGTTTACGGCTAAAGATGAAAAAGTGCGTGTTTTTCCACAAAAAGGTTGAATATCTTGGTCATTTCATCTCCGAAAAGGGCATTGAAACAGATCCACGTAAAGTAACTGCGGTTAAGAACTTTCCAGTACCTATTACTGTTAAGCAATTGCGTGGTTTTTTAGGTATGGCTGGATACTATCGGAGATTTATTAGTAACTTTAGTTCTATTGCGGCACCTATGAATAACTTGCTTAAAAAGGATGAAGGTTTTCACTGGGATGAAAAATGCCAACAGGCTTTCGAAAATCTAAAGCAAGCGTTAATAAACGCACCTGTTCTTGCTTACCCAAATTGGGAAAAACCTTTTATTCTAACAACGGATGCTAGCGTTGTGGGTCTTGGTGCTCTTCTAGAACAAGATCAACCTGGAGAGACAAAGCCTAAACCAATCGCTTATGCTAGTAGATCTTTAGTTGGTGCAGAAAAGCGCTATAAAATTGTTGAATTGGAAGGTCTTGCTGTAGTTTGGGCATGCAAGCATTTTCAGCATTATCTACGTCATCGACAATTCACTTTGTATACTGACAATGAAGCCCTTAAATATATTTTTGCAAATGCCAAAAATCAAGGCTATACTAGAATTGCGAAATGGGCTATTGCACTTTCTGAATTTAATTATCAGACTTTACATCGAAAAGGCGTAGATAATCCTGTAGCTGACTGTTTGTCTCGTAATCCACAACAGACTGTCGTTGAACATGACAACAGCGAAGTTGAGGATGCGAATCAAACTAGTAAATCTGTAAATAAGTTTCAGTACGTATCTGATGAGTTTGATGTAACCGGTGATATGTACCCTCCAGTCTTTGTCATAGAGCAATACACTGATGACCAATGGTCACTAGCTCTTAAAACTGATCCAGACTTTAGTGCTTTTATTGATTATTTGCAAAAAGGGACTTTACCTAAAGATGATTTAACTTGGACTCTAATACGTGATCAATCTAATTTCGAACTTGAAGAAAATGGAATGCTGTATCGATTTAGCACTGACATCAACGGTCGAAAGAAAAAGTGTTCTGCTCGTTTAACATGCGTGCCTAGAAAGTTTCGCAACTATATTTTAGAACGGTTTCATTCTGATATTGATATTGGTGGTTATGTGGGTGTACCTCAAACTCATTACAAAGTAGCTGTGAAATATTATTGGCCCACATTACTTACTGATGTTAAGTTGCTTATACGTAATTGTATTGTATGTGCACGATTTTCTATTGGGCCGAGGCACCCTCAAGCGCCTATGAAAATTTATCCGCCAGTGACTAAACCGTTTGAACGCATTTACGCTGACGTTATGCATTTCCCGACTAGTAAAAAGCAGAATGTTTGTGTTTTGGTTGTAATTGATCAACTTACCCGATGGGCAGAAGCTTGGCCCTTACGAAATGAAAAAGCCGAAACTCTTATACGTGTTCTTTTGAACGAATTTATTTTACGGTACGGGGTACCAACTGAGGTGATCACTGACCAAGGTCCTAATTTTCAGGCAGAAGTTACTAATACTCTTTTTAAATTAATGGGTACTAAAAAGTTACGTACCACTGCCTATCATCCTCAGTCAAACGGCTTAGTTGAACGGGTAAATGGAACTATACGGGAAATAGTTAAGAAGTACGTAGATGTAAATCAGACTGATTGGGATACTAAATTAGCTTTTGCAATGCATGCATATAGAACGTCGTTTCATTCTACTATTCAGGATACACCGTATTTTATGTTGTTTGGAAGGGATGCTCAAGTTTCAGAAGATTTGTTGTTTGATAAGCTTGAAAAGCCAGTAGAATCCTTAGTCAATTATAAGACTTCTTTAATACGGACTTTAACTGAAAACTGGCATATTACTGCTCAAATTATTTCTGATAAAGCGGAACTTGTTAAGCAACGTTATGATAAGCGCGTACGTATGAAGAATTTTACTGTGGGACAACTTGTTATGCGTAACATTACTCAAGTGCATGTAGCTCAAGGAACTACACCAAAATTGGCACCAAAGTATGATGGTCCCCATAGAATTGTAGAAATTTTGTCTGATTTTTCAAAACGTGCGCTTACGTAATTTGAAAACGGGTGACATTAGTAAGGTAATTCATGTCAATAGATTGAAATTGTTACCTGATATTAACCCAGAAACCCTGGAGGAGTTGGAAACAGGTATTGATGATCCAACCGCTCACAGTGGTGTTACTGATGTCGATACGTTGAATGATAATAATGTTGTAGATACGTATGACGATGATGTACTTGTAAAGCATTGTGTGTTAGCTGATGAAGATAAAAATCAAGTACAAGTAGATGAAACAGAAGACGTACAAGTTACTATTAAACAACCGGAAATACAGCAATCTGTGCAATTGCTAATACAAGAAACGGAGGCGGCAGAGACTACAAGTCCACATAGTCTCGAATGTGCAGTAACTGCTGCAAATTTTCAAAATTTACCGTTTCCAAATATCCGGTTCCCTCACATGCCCCTACCCGCATTTATTTTTCACTGATGGATATGCTACGTATAAAAATGTGTCGAAAGACAGCGACTATATGTGCACTTTGTAATTTAGGAAAATCAATTTTAGCATTTTGGGTTGCCAACTTTGCGAAATCATTGTTCTTTGCCAAATATGCCATTGCCAAGACAACTACCACCTACGAGATTGTTGGGTGAGACTACACCTTTTGGTTTTCGACGTGAACATCGACCTAAGAGCAAGGGTGCTAAGATCAAAGCACGTGAGGAGTTAATACAAGCTGAATCGGTTCGCCTGGAATATTCTAATTACAGTGCTGAACCGGGGCGCATTCGTAACATCGCGCCAGAGTAAATTGGCCACTGGGTTTTACATATCATACAAACGTACAGCCTGGATGTTTAACTTCTGGCTGGTGCGCGACTACCTTCACTATGTGCTGACTGTAGGTCACTACAATTAGTGTCTGTCGTGTATGGTAGTCATGGTTACGTTATACTTTTTGTTTTTCCAGTTTTTCTTTTTCAAGTTACTACTTTTGCTACATTACTACTACTTTTCGTATTCTCAGTACTTTTGTCATATCTTAATCGGAATTTGGAAAGCTAACGTGTTACTATTTTTACTAAAGCTACGTTTTGTTGTTTACTTCTTGGAATTTATTACGGAATTCTTGTACTTTGTGAAAAGCAAGCAATTATTTTGAAGCTATTTAGTTGTTTTGTTGTTGTTGTTGAAGCTATATGCTTAAAGAGGCTTATATACTACGTTCACTACTTAAAACGCCTCATATATTACGTTTAATCTGAAGAATCTTTACTTCGACGTTTAGCTTGCTCTTATAATTATTACGCAGTGTTTAATCAGTATTTTTCTTTTTTGTTCGTTAACTGGTATTTTTCTTGCATTAATCTTAAGGCATTCTATGCATAATCTACTTCATTTTTGAATTTTTGTTTGTTGTTTTGTGAATGTCATTATTATGTGTGACAGCTTAGCCCATATCCTGAAAGCTGTAAAGTGCAAAACATTAAAGGCATCGAAAAGAGGCAAAAGAGGTCTATTAATTATAAACGAAAGACCATAAAATATGTGATGCCAGCACTTAGTAGTTTAGGGTTTAGATAAGACAGCTTTATTGATTATGATTGTATTGTTTATTTTGACGGGCAAGCTAAGCAGAAGCTATATATTTCGTGAATTACTTAGTTTGGTATTTTGGAACTATATAGTTACTTTTGGTTTTGTTTTTGTGGTTTTTGTGTACAGTTAGTTAGTTATTTGCTTTGTATGTTTGCTATTTAGTCGTTTAGTATCTAGTTGTAGTTTCTTATCTTTAATCTTTATCTTTCATTTAAATTCAGAAGATTTGCCATTTCAAGGGTGTATAGTAGCTCTTATCTGTGTACATTTCTTTTCTTTTTCTATCTTGAACTTAGACTTTAAAACTCGGAGAAACATGGTATACTGGGTGTATTTATGTGTCTTGTACTTAAGTAGAATCTCATTTTTAATCTTTGGAGTGAAGCCTTAGTCATTTTGTAAAAAGATGATCTTTGTAAATCCTTTGAAAACTCTTTACTATCTTTCTCTTTTCTATCTTTCTATCTTTTCACTTTTGCTATTAGCTTAATCTTTAATGAGGCTCAATTTTGGAAATTTTTAGGGTATATATGTATGTCTAATCCCTTTTCTTTTTCAGCTTTACAGCTCTTTTGGTGCTTTCAACGGTGCTTACTTGCTCAATCAACATCCTACCGATGAGTCCCCTGCCATAAAACTTGTGCCTCAACCCAGTATCTGCCATCTACAAAGAACGAATTTTGACTTTTTGAACTTAGAATTTTGAATTTAGTTTATTGTTAGTCTTTATATCTGTACTTTAATTTCTGTCTTTAAGTATGTGTCTTTAATTTTTGCCTTATCTTAATCATTTCTCTTTTTCTGTCATTCCATTGTTTGTTTGTTGTGTTTAGCTAGAAATTTTCTTTGTTGTGAATCCTTGTTGTGATTTTTTCTGTACTAGTTTTTCTTTAATTAGTTCGTTTCAGTCAGGTTATTTGTTTTGTTTGTTGGAATTCGTAGGGACTCATTCTTTTTCGCCGGGGGATGAACGGCTATAATTATGAACGGTTATAATTGTGTTGTGTTGGTTTGAGTTAGGAACTTTGAAAATTCTTATTTTCGCGTAAAGAAAATTGATTTACTTTTGCTTTGAGTTAGGTTTGGTTTAGTTTAGGAATTTTGTGAAATTATTTTGATGTTTTCTAGTTTTTCTGTTGTTCTTTTTAAATTACCATTTACTTCTTTGCTTTCTGATGATTAAGTTAGGCCCAAGAGTTGAGTTAGGACGGAAAGCACTGTACATGGTAGTTTCTGTTCCTTCTCTTTACTTCTCTATACTTTTCTGTTAATCCTGAGTATTGTCTCTTATTCTTTATTCTTTGTATTCTATATTAATCTTTTGAATTGTTAGCTTTAAGCTATATGTTACTTTATAAATATGCAGTTTAATGCCATGTATAAAATCCATTTAACAGTATGTTGTATGTGTTATACCTTATTCTTTTTGTACTGTTGTAAAGAATAACTTTGTCGTATTTAGTGGAATTTTGAATTGTTGTAAAGGTAAATGAAGTATGTTATTCTTTTGAACTGCTGTACAGTTATAAACTGTAGTATTTAGTCACTGTAAAGTCAGTTATTGATTGCATTGTTAGAGCTCTATAACGTATTTGTAGGTGTGATTGGTTTTGAGTGTAACTGTGGGATTTTGTGTGATTGTTATGGATTTTTATTCATAGTGGCTAAAGGGTACTACTATTTTCATTTGTGGGTTATCGTTTTCGATTCTATCTTTTCTAATTCTCTAAATTGAAATACTACTTCCCTTTAAAATGCTATCAACTTTGTCTTAATATTGAAGTACAATCCCCTATTTTTGACTCTTAGTTTCTACTATTGAATTACCATTAGCTACCACTTTTCTCTTATCTTTTCTGAAAGTTTTTATTCTTTGGTAAACTACTTGGTTTACTACTTGAAGTTCTTTTTGTTATCATGTGTAGTAAATGCGCCAGGACTTCTTATGTTTGCTTGCTGGTCGCCCATGTTATCTTTTTGCTTGAAAGTACTTTTCTCTTAAATTTTACCATCTTAAAACTCTCAGCTATTATGGTAGCATCTCTCTTTTACCTTGGAAATTTTATCAGGCGCTAAAATCTTTCGCCAGGGGATAATGTTAAATACTCGCTACGCGAAGTGTGTTTCACTATTCTTTCGAATGATTTCTTTATCACTACCGTGTAGAAACCTCGGTTTTGATGCTTTCGTTAATTAGCCAAATTAATCAATTAGTCACTTAATGTGTATCTTTTGTACTGAGCAGTCGCCTGCGGGCTTGTGTCTATATAGAGCATTACTTTGATTATTATTATGATTATGGTATTCCATCTCTTTGTCCAGTAAATTCAGTAAGTCTTCCTAATAAACCATGATGCCTTTTATCTTTTATTTAGGACAGGTTTAGTTATTTAGGTAGGGTTTACTTTTCGCTGAAGGTTGCACCCTAGGCCTTTACCTGCAATCGTTTAGCCATCTAATTACCGGTAGATGCCGGACAGTTTGCCGGTAGTTAATACGAATGTTGCGTGCTGGTTGCACACGAGAGGACGTTACCACACTGGCATTGATTCAGTACATTCATCTGCATACTGGATGAGGAAGCAAGATTAATGGACTGCTGTTGATTGCCACACCGTTCACAAGTTAACTGCAAAGAGTATATTCCGGCCATTGGGAAAATGAAAGTCCTGTTTAACCGTTGCAAGAAAGAAGTTAGAATGTACACTAGTAAGAAAGAAGTTAGAATGTACACTAGTCCAGTTATTTTAAGAAACTGCGAACGATGACACGCAGGCTGGGCTTTAATTGTACGCATCAGTGTCCATAAACTGCGCGTTTACTGTAAAGTAGATGTAAAAGTGCAATTATTCACCCGCTACATGAATCCAAAAGTTAATTTTGCAGCGCTCCTGCATATGGGGGGTGAGATGAACATTTCCACAGTGTTTGCATTTAGAAATAGAGGGATGATGCTGTTTCGCGTAATGGAGGGCTAATAATATGGCCGTTCGCGTAGAATATGGGCAAAACTGGCACTCTAGCATGACATGGGCTGAAACCGGCCACTCTTTACCAATGTGTTGATTTCTTAGGTGCCACAGCAACGATCCCACTCCAGGCAGACTAGCAGAACATGTAGGTTAAAATGGGCATGGATGATTTAACATGATATGTGAAGAGTGAATACCGTGCAGTTACGATTCGTTATGCCACTATTGCTGTTTTCGCGACCTTTATGAAGTGTTTGTAATGCGAAAAGAAGCCGGATTAGTGAAACTAGGACACAGTGAAAAGGTTCACCAATCCGCAGTGAAACAAAAGGCTTATGGATTATATGCCGTTGTAAAGAAGTGTTTTGCTAAGCGCCACTGATGTAAAATAAGAATTGTCATCAATTAAAATATACGAAATTAAATGTCTATAACAAATAGAGAGGAAGGCAGATTTGTACAGCATTAGCAATAGTTAGTTAGATAAGGACTAATTTATGCATGAAAATAACGTTCAGGTTGACGCCGTTGACGTGACGGATACCGTTTTTGTGGTTGATACTGCGGAGGCCGCTGCGTAAGTCTCCACTGTGGCCATCGCGTTCCCTTGTCATAGGCAGCTTTCTGTTTGTCTTGAGCCAAGGTGATCAAATTAGAAGCAATACTCCAGACAGCTCTCAGTTGTGACAACAATTCTTCTGCATATGACGGGTCGTCATTGTAGCTTATTTCTGGAACGGCTAATGATGCATCCATGGGCAGGAGCGGAGTCCTTCCATAAACAATTCTGAAAGGAGATATCTTTGTGCTTTCATGTTCTGCACTTCGATAAGCGAAGAGCACGAGTGGAAGATAGACATCCCAGTCGGTGTTTCCCGTGTTCACATAGGCTGTTAGCATTCCGAGTAAGGTCCGGTTGAACCGTTCTACCATCCCATCACACTGCGGATGGTACGGAGATGTAGAAACTTTCGAGGTGCCACACAAGGCGAGAACTTCAGCCAACAACTCGGACATAAAGTTGGCCCCCCTGTCTGACAACAAACGCTTGGGTGCACCATGTCTACACAGAATATCAGCTACAAACGTTTTAGCTACCGTTGTGGCAGTCTGATCAGGAATTGCAGCACACTCAGGGTATTTTGTCAAATAATCCATGAACACGATAATGTACTTCATGCCAGACTGAGAGACTGGGAACGGACCAAGAATATCCACACCTACACATTCAAAAGGGCCTCCGACTTTGATCGAAACCTTAGGAGCTCTCGATTTCTTGGCTGGCAGCTTTCGAGCTTGACAAGCATGGCAGGTTTTACAGTATTTTTTCACATCAGCATGCATTGATGGCCAAAATAACGTTCCACAAGTTTCGAATAGGTTTTCCTGTAACCGAGGTGAGCTCCCATTGGTTGATCATGATATGCTTTGAGCAAATCGAGTCTTCTCTTCTGTGGCATCGCTATTTGTTCAAACAGGGCTCCTATTGGAGAGATCTTTGGGTAGAGATGAATAAGAACACCATCGCGGAGGGCATAACGGGGCGAAGCATAAATTACCTCGGCTGCTTGCTTGGTATCCTTCGGAATTTCGCGGTCTTTCAAGTATAAAACCATGTCTTTGAAGTCAGGATCTTTTGCTTGTTCTTTTCTTATTTCCTCAAGCTCTGCATCACTTTCTTCACAGATGAGTGCGTTCGTTCGATATAATGGAACTTGATCATCATCGCTGTCTTCGTCATTAATCTCCTTTACCGGCGTTTCGCCCGCATCCAAAATATACCTTGATAATGGATCCGCAACCTTATTGCTTTTTCCTGGCTTGTGTATGACGTCATAGTTGTAGTTTCTCATATCCATGGCCCATCTAGCTATTCTCCCATTGGGTGTTTTCAACGTCAGTAGATTATGGTTATTAAGGCATTATGATCAGTGATTAAAGTGAACTTGTGTCCGTATAAATAATGACGGAAGATCTTCACTGCAAATATCATCGCCAGACACTCTTTCTCGGTAGGACTGTAATTCTTTTCCGTGTCGCTCAATACCCTCGAAGCAAATGCCACCGGATGCTCTCCATCGTCGCGTTCTTGACTTAACACAGCTCCAACACCAATGTTACTAGCGTCAGTAGTGACCAAAAATGGTTTTTCAAAATCAGGATAGATTAGAATCGGTTCACTAGTCAGCTTTTCCTTCAGAGTATTAAAGGCAGTTTCACATCCGTCTGTCCATTCGAACTGTACGTTCTTCCTTGTCAGTTTATGGAGATCACTGGCGATGGTGGCAAATCCTTCGATAAACCTGCGATAATACGAGCATAGTCCAATGAAAGCTCTCACTTCAGAAGCTGTTTTAGGTCTGGGAAAATTTCGAATTGCACTCGTCTTCTCAGGATTTGGTTCAATTCCTCTTCGCGAAATTTGATGGCCTAAGTAAATAATCTTCTCCCGGCAAAAAGTACACTTGCTGAGCTTCAACACCAGGTTCGCTTCTCGCAGACGGTTGAAAACTGATCGTAGATCTCCTAAGTGATGATTGAAAGTACGGGAGAATACTACAATATCATCAATATAGGCTAAACAATTATGCCACTGCAAACCCGACAACACGATGTCGACTAAACGCTGAAACGTGGCTGGGGCATTACACAGCCCGAAGGGCATAACAGTGAACTCGTACAGACCGTACAAAGTTGTGAAAGCAGTTTTTTCAGCATCTTCATCAGACATTTTGATTTGCCAATAACCACTTGCCATATCAAGTGTAGTGAAGTACTGAGCATTGCCCAGCGCGTCCAAGATCTCATCAATCCGTTTCAACGGAAAAACATCTTTTTTGTAATGGCATTCAGTTTTCGATAGTCCACACAGAATCGAAGTGTACCGTCCTTCTTCGTGACCAGGACAATTGGTGATGACCACGGACTGTAACTTGGCTTAATGATGCCTTGATCAAGCATTTTGTCAATACGCTCCTTCACTACCTGCCTTTGCGCAACGGGTATTCTATACGGCTGCTGTTTAATTGGTCGGGCATCGCCAGTCTCAATCGTGTGTTCTACCCAGTCTGTTCGTCCCAGTTCACCATCAGGCCCAACAAAGCGGTCAGCAAAACAAAGAAGTATGTCGATTAACGCTTTCTTTTGCTCTTGGGACAGGTCTGTGTTAGTCAAATCTAGTTGCTTTTCTATCCAGTCTGCTGTCTTAGGTTCAGTTGGTGGCGTCATGGACATCAACGCGTTCACTTTATAGCCTTTCTCTTCCGAATTCACCCCATGACATTCCTCCACTGTTCCAAGTACCGTATTAGCATACACCACAACTGGACTGTGCGTAGCATTCAAGACTTTGATGGCAATAGTTGACCCATGTGAGATTGAGGGCAACAAAGCTCTAGCAGCATACAAATTTAGTTTAGACAGGTTTTCTCCATGTGGCTCAAACACTCCTGAGCCATCAAATCCATTTCGAAGGTAAGTACAGGGAATCATCATTTCCCACCGAGGTGGAACAGTGAGAGTATCAAGCACCATCAATTCTGGTATACCTTTTTCCCGGATTAAACGAAGATACTGATCACCTAACTTCACTTTGTGTTTGATAAAATCGACTTCCACTGTTTTGAATCTCCGCAGCAAATCCAATCCCAAAATCATTGAGTGTGTCATTGACGTAGTGACGAAGAGCTCGTGCTCAAAGCTGTCATGGCCAAAATGAACGGTCGCTTTGACGGATCCTATTATTGGCAATTTCTGTCCTGTTACCGAAGTAGCAGTGACTTTCTTTACGGCTGTCGGCAGTTGGTTCAATAGATCTTTATGAATGATTGTCAATTCACTGCCGGTATCCAATAACCCATGGACAGGCAAGGTTTCAATCTGTAAGGCAATGTTTGTGAGAGCTGCCAATGGAGGCCCGTTACTGGAAATAGCATTCGCTCCCGCGTGATGCGCTGTTTCTCCGGACTGCATAGATTGCTTCATTTTTGTTGATCGCAGTGGCGGTGGAGGGGGCGGTACGCGGAAAGTACTAAGAGGTTGTTCGGGACGTTCTGGTATTGATTCCAATCTGCCATGGAATGCTGGAGGCAGTTCTCTTGGTAATGTCTCCAAATTGACCATGGGGATCTCTGTTTGGGTAAGCCTTGGCCTCCTTGATATCGTATCGGAGGTTAAACTGGAAGCATCTTCATGCAAGAGCCTGTCTAGCGTGGCAGAGTCTGCAGGATCAT
Organism: Trissonchulus latispiculum; assembly: GCA_030248195.1. Taxonomy (NCBI): domain Eukaryota; kingdom Metazoa; phylum Nematoda; class Enoplea; order Enoplida; family Ironidae; genus Trissonchulus; species Trissonchulus latispiculum. The sequence goes on from JASAND010019109.1 coordinate 14,510, forward strand.
CCATACTGATATGGCCTGACTCCGGATCCACTGTCAGAGTTCCCGGCGTGTTTGGGCGAGATTGTCTCATCGGTCGGCCTGTCCTGAGTCTCGCTTGTTGCCATCGTTGGTTCAGATTCGCAACATAATTTCGAAATGGTGTCCACAGGCGAGAAACATTTAGCATTCCGGCTACCTCGACTCCATTTGGAAAACAGTGTGCAAGGAGGAAACCCAGAGTAATGTAGAAGCAACAAAGAAAAGTCCAAATCTGGAACCAGTTAAGAGACAGACCATAAAGGAATCCAAAATAGCCTTGATCCATTATGTTAGCAATGAAGTTATTTGCTCCCAACCGAGCCGAGGAATTGTGAGTCACCTTCATGCCAAGAGAGTCAAGTATTTTTCGCTGATAATCAAGGTCGCCAAGAAGTTCGTTGAGAGTGATCTGAGTTTGTAGATCGGACCAGTTATACATCACGATCTGATGAAAAATCGTGGGCTCAAACGTCCAGGACGATGTATAATTCCAGTCAAATATACGCAGCTCGGGAATGTCTTGTAGCTCGGTATAAGTCCCATCTGGTTTATACAATAAGGTTCTATTTTGAAGCCGAAACGGAATTTCCTGACTGTGGCTACATTCGGCTGGCAGTCCATGAGTTTGTACAATATTGGTTACCACATCCATGTAGCCAAGATGTTCCTTTCCATGGTAGCGAAATTTTATCGGTATTTCCTTTGTACAAGTGTCATTCATTGGAGCTAGCCAATAATTTCCAGCACCTAAGGGTTGACAAGGCCAAACTTCAACTGCCATGCCGCCAGCCCGAGCATATACATTTGGTCGCTGTAAGATAGCTCTGACAGTGAGAGTTGGATTGGCCAGTAAGTCTGCCTTTAATATCTCCAGCGTATTTGCTGCCATTTTACAGACGGCTCCCAACGCATGGGAAAACGCGAATTTGATGTGATGGCTTTCCTTTAAGGTAACCGCTTGTAAAGATGAAGCTAAAATGTCCGTTGTCACAATACTATTCCGTTCAGCCCAACTTCGCAAAATTGGTTTGTCAGCTTTCGCCAGATATCTGTGCAAGGCAGCCTCATCGATGACTGGATTTTCAGCAGAGGGACGGGGTTTAGCTTCATGCTCCTCAGTCTGTCGCTTGTGTCGGGACGTTTTCGCTCTATGAAGCCAGTAAAGTCGTTGGGTTAGGATTCTGAAAGGAATACCTTGATCGCTAACGTGGAGTTCCTTGCCTTCACAGTCACTAGTAATCCAGCCATTGCGGAAGGTTAAAGCCAAATTGCCATCTTCCGACAACCAGTTTTCGTCCCACTGGTGTTCTGGCAAAGGTTTCCATGGGAGAAATTCGCAACCTTCATCCTTATTGACATCCCAGAGAAGGTAGGTACCATCCTTCAGTTGACAAGCTCCAGAAGAGTATTCGCAGTGGCTGACATCACCGGCTGTGCTTTCCATCTGCTGTGCATGGTGCCGCTTATACACGTAAGCTTCATGAAGAAAGCAGTTTGTAACTTCGAAATGTTTGTAATAGCAGCAGTTTATTCCTCCACCAGGGTACCACCATTCCAATTGTTTGTTAGTCTCATAGAGATCACCCATTTTCACCATCGGCCCTTCCGTACACTTGTGGCTTCCATTCCTTCCGTACATACCCTTCCATTCCTTCATACTATGGCACTCATCTGCATCTACACGGATATTAACCTTTTTATCCAATTCTATGTGATGATTACCCAGGAAATATGTCTTCACGTCTTTTTCTTGCTTCACTTTCGTGCATTTATACACTCTGGACTTATACTGAACATAGTTCCGCTTATACAACAAGACATCGGTGGCCAAGGGCTGGGATTCGGGATCTGTGAACGCCACTGTGCACTGGTGCGCTTCCGGCAGTTTCCAGAAAGTTTTACCTTCATCAGAGAGACAGAGCATCGGGTGTTCTGGGGCTATGAGCTCGTTTTTTGCCTGAACTGTACTGAAAAATGCCCCAAGAAACAGTGAGAAGAAAAGGAGACACCCAAAGGTCGACACGTTGAAGGCACCGCGTCTGGTTGGAGGATCGGGCGTCATTGCCCAACCATAACTGTCAGTGGCAGACGCATTGACTCCAGCACAAGATTGCTGATTAGAAGATGTTGAGACATCTTCAGTAACCTGAGCAACTAGCCTTTGATTCTGTTCCATGAGTACCGCGGTAGTTTCTCGTTCATGCCTTAAGCTAGCTAGAAGCTGATTCCGTTCTTCGCTCCATGGATTCGATGTCATAAGTGGTGGAATCGCTGATGACTGTGAGACCAAATTGACTCTTCGTCTGACAGAATTCGATGAATTCCCAGGCGGGTTCATCCGTAAAATACCTGGTCTGGAACTACCATTCACAGGTGTACTATTACGATTTCCACCATTTCCGCGAAACGTTTGGGCTTGCGCTTGAGCCAGTCTCTGTCTACATGCAACAGCGTAATGCCCTGGCCTCCCACAGTACTGCAAAAGGGGCGGGAGTCGGTAGTAAACTGACGTTGTTCCCGTCCACGGTTTCCTGGAGATCGTTGTTCCCGGCTTTCATTGCCACTGCCTCGACGGTAATTATCACTTCTTTGTTGCGCCAATTCTCGGGTTAACTGAGCCATTTGTTCGTGTAGCTGGTCTATAGATTTCTTCAATCCGGACCCCGTATCAGCTGGAGTGTCTGCCATTGTAGGTGAAAACCCACCCACAACAGCGCCCACCGTTGCTGAATGCCCGTAATCGCCAAAAGATTGACCTGAATGATATTGCGGACTTATCGCTTCCAGGGCTTCCAGTTGCTGAGCTTTCTGGACAGCGTCCTGAAAATCGACAGGATTCAATGGGAGCAAGGCACGTTTATAGTAAGGATGAACATTTTGCAGGAAACTTCGGAAAACCAAAGTATCTTTGGCTTCCGGGATCATGTCGGGGTAGCCGTCGTCTGCCAGTTGTTGAAATCCGCAATGGGTTCATTGGGCCTTTGTTGTCGTGAAGCCAAACTCAAGCTAGCAAGCATTTCTGTCTCCTTCCTTTCCAAGTTCTTTATCATCTCTGCCTAAGTTGACTGTAGTCACCTTTGATTGCTTGATCTAGTTCATCAAACTTCTTCTGTGCGAGGTCCCTCATATAGACAGGGACTAGCTTTGCCTTAAGGGTGTCATCGCAACCCTGAGCATCGGTGACCACGTCAAAGGTATGAAACCAGTTTTTGATTTTCTCCCCTGGTTTACCAGAGAACAAGTCAATCAGAGACTTTGGCAAGGTAAACTTTCCGCTCTGCATAGGTAGGAGTGGTCGGGGATGAGCTACGATATGATCAAGTCGTTGCGAGAGTTGGTCAATTTGTGTCAACGGATCGTTATGTTGCAATTGGACCAAGAAGCTATGATCGATGATATTTAGATCAGACTGTACTTTTCGTAGTTCGCCTCCAACAGACTGCAGTCGTGGATCAAATCCTGAATTGAGATCAGCCAAACGGTTCTCGAGACTTGATAGGCTGGTACTGAGAGACTGAATGTTAGTCCTGTCTTGTTGAATTTGATATGCTTGGTTACGGAGCAGATTCTGAACCTCCACGGCTGACAGTAGACGGGGTGTAAGTGCTTTCGGATCTTGGTTCTTCGGTGTGGCGGAACTTTGCTTTGACGAGGCTGAACTGTCAGGTTGACTGGAAGAAGTGGGTTGTGGGTCGGAAGAAGCTGCTGCGGCCTGGGCAGTGGTTTGCCGAGTTGGAGGTGGGGGTGGTGGCATGCACAACACGGAGCAAATCCCACCGCTGCCACCAAAATGTAGCGGCTCGAGTGGTACGCAGTGGCAGGCCGAAAATCTTGTTGTGTTGAAATCGTAAAGATCAGACCCAAACCAATTCTTTATTATGTTGTATTGTTAACATTGTTCCCCACAGGGAAAGGACAGTCAGCAATAAGCAAGAGGTTCCTCGAAAGGAAAGCAGATAGTATAGGAATACTTAGTGTTCCCCGAAAGGAAAGTGTCGTATATATGATATTCAATATACTTAGTGTTCCCCGAAAGGAAAGAGGTACAGTGGCGGGAAATAGGTAGACTTCATAGTTTTTGAACAAGACGACAAAACCGACTGACTTTGTATTGAAAACTTGGTTCTTTTATATGGAAATTTAGGGCTTGTTTTAATGCCCGAGGGTTTGAAAATTGTTTAACGGTGTTTGAAGGAATTTTAAAAAGACAATGTAAAAGATGTAAAAGAAAAGTTAGTGGGGCACGGAATTAACTGGGGCACACAAGAAAATTACAAAACAATGCAAAATCTCTTGACGTCAAAAGTTTAATGGGCCAATTGTTTTACTGTTTTTGGCATCATTCTTGATCTTTTCAGTTACGCCTTTTCAGTTACGCCACATGTCAACAGGTTTTATGATAGTACACTGTTATCCTGCTGATCCTCGTTAGTTTTATTCTAAATCATCTGAATACCATTAAAGCGAAAACAATTAAAACTAATTCAGATTTACAATTCAGCACTCTTAACACAATGTTTGCACAAAAACAACACTTTATTCTTCAGATCCTGGCTCCATGACTGCTGGCAACCAATACAGATCCAATCCTTGTTGTGGGGTTGAGTGGTGGCCTTTGCACAAGGAATACGGCGCTTCGCTGGCAAACGGGCTTGGCGGGCGGGTTTTTTAGATCCCTTTGGAACCTGATCAGCCTGCTTCGTCTGGGCACATTTGGCTCTTTCAACCGAGCCAGGGCTAGAAATATGAGCTAAACAAAAAGGCTAAAAACATATGTATATATGAATTTACAAAGTCAATAACTATAGCTTCTATGGGTGTACCAGAAAGGGAGTTCAAATTTCATTGACCCTTTTGGAAGCAAAACTGGGTACCCTTTGTGAAACGAGTTTTAAGAGTAGTTTTAAAACTATATCTTAGAAAAATTTTTAAAGATAACCAGGGGCCGGTTCCATAAAACTTTGACTCGCATGCTGGTACTAGCATGCGAGCACTCGCAATGCTAGTGCTAGTCGTCGAGTCAAGTGTACCATAAAACTTTTCGCTTGACTCGACGAAATTAGCTAAGCAAGTGCGGCGACTCGACAAACTAGCAGTGCTAGTGCGAGGACTAACCCTGCGAGTGCGAGTTCGCCAGAAAATAACCATAATCATGTAAAAAACCGCAGAAAATTCAAATCTCAATGAAACTTTGTAAAAATTGCAGACATTCGAAAAAAGATTCAAAAACGTGCGTCACTTAATTTTGAGTATATTTTGATAAAAAATGAAAAAGTTATCAAACTTTAATTATCACTTCTCTAGTCAAAATAGACTAGAGAACTAGACGGATGCTAGCAGCGTACTAGCAAGGTAAGACGAAAGTTTTATGGAACCCGATTAGTCTACTAGTGCTCAAACTTGTGAGAAGCTATACTCGCAAGTCGAGTGCTAGTAGCTACTTGACTGCGAGGGTTTTATGGTACACTTGAGGCACTAGACTCGACAACTAGCATGAGTCTAGTTGTCGAGTCTAGTACTCGCAAACTTTTATGGAACCGGCCCCAGAGGTTTTTAGCAAAACAACTTTTCTAGGGCATCTTTTAACCCAACATAGTGATTTTATGGGAAAGATTTTTGGAAATTTTAGTCGAAAAACCTAGTTTTTTAGCAGTTTTGTTACCAATTATTTATAGTACCAATAGGATTATATAGACCAATATTTGTAGGACCAATTTCGGGACAGCTTGGAGGCGTCTCCGCCGGGGGAGGAATTTGCTTTGCACCCACGGCCACGGTTGGATATGGGCAGACTTAGCTTGACTTGGCAGACTACTTTGGTTCGATTCTGTGATCATGTCTGCATTTATGTATGTAAATGAACTAATGTATGAATCAAGACGTCTTTATATCACAACTTTTGTTGTGACAACACAACCTAAACAACACAACCTAAATCACACACCACTGGGTTTACTTTAGTGGGGGGCGTCCCCCCACTTTTTGGGTACCCCCCACTTTTTGGGTCCCCCCCACTTTTTTCGGCTTCCCCCCACTCACTCACTCTAGGGTGCCTAGAAATTGCCAAATGTTTAGGATTTTTTGTCAAAATTTTCAAAAATTTTCCGGCCGCGCCGGAATTTTTTGGTCAACAATCGTCTATTTAGGTACTAATACTTAATTTCTGCTCACTTCTTTTGCCTAAAATAAACCCAGTCGTATGCCACCAGCATTCTCAAAAAATTGGATTTCTCAACACCCGCCCTATATTCATACTCTTATAGCAACATTTCCTTAGCTATTCTTTCTTTCTTCTTAGGATTGCCAATTAAAGCATATGTTTAAAAGTGATAAACCCAGAAACTACCTTTATGTGGACGGATAAACTTCTCCTTTAGATTTGCCGGAACGGAGTTTCCTTGAATTTCGGGAGCAAAATCTTCAAAGGTATTTCGTGTGTCCTGATCCGGATTTGGCTGAAACGGACCAAGACGAGCATTGGCATTGACGGACATTGGGGAACATTCCAGATTCGGATCAACTGTAGTCAAAGGAAGTTCCAGGAAATCAGCTGAATGCGTTTCGGCTGACCTAGGGGCATATGTCGGGGTCTTCGGTGGCTCAGTGGTATCGTTGCAAGGGAAAAGGGAATTTGTACCTTCGCAAATTGAGCCAAGGGGCGGCTGCGGTTCAGGATTGGATTGCATAGGAGGAGGAAATCCAAGATTATCAAAGTGAGCTACCACACTGGGAGCTTTTGACAAAACAGTTGCAGTCATTGCAACTGGCGCCGAGTCACTACTGCTAAAGCTGGCTATTTGCAGAGGTTGCAACACCGCAAACGTCATAGGGGTCCCATCAGCTGGCAATGGAGTCGCAAAAGCTGCGCCTTCGGAGACGTACCGGGAGCATGTAGGCTGTTGCGGAGGCGTTGTGGGCCAAGGCGAAGACAAATCCGACGATAACACGCCAGAGATCGGTACCTCCCCGTCGATCATAATAGGTCCGAAAACGTCCAGGGCATTTTCAAGAGTCCAAATATCGCCTGCCAGCTGGGAATCAACGGATGGGTCGGTAGGTTGAGGTTCAGTAATAACGTTACTGGGACCACCATCATCATTCGTTGATCCTTCCGTAGTAGTAATATTGCTAGTATCCATAGCATCGGCAATTTGAAACAGCTCAGAGGAAATAATAGAAGGATTAAACGGGTAAATCCCAGTTGATTTGAATCCTGAGCCTGCCTTCTCTGGTGTGGTTGTTCGAATCCAACCACCATTTTTTACCAGCAAGGCCTTTTTGCTTGTTGAAAGGATGTGCCAATCCTTTAGATTCTACGTACGGGAAAACCATTTCGCGCAGTCGAGATACCGTGAAAGGAACAGCATTTTTCGATGCGGTGAGGAGAATTTCCGTCAAATGCCGTTCAACTCATTCCGACAAATAAGGGGGGCGCCCTCTGACTTTCGCTTTCCGACAAGTTCCACTCAGCCTTCGTTGTATGCATGATCTCGGAACACCGAACATCCGAGCGGCTTCTCTTTTACCGAGCTCTAGAATGAATCAAAATAAAAATTTATGAGCTAACTGCAAAGATGCAAGCTTTACATTACATATATAACAAACTTTAAAAAGTTTCGAAATTTCCTCTATTTCAAAAAAGCTCCAAATTATTCAATACTGAATCCGGTGATCAGAGGTTCGAATCCCGTTCGCCACAAAGCTTTTGCATATCTTGGGCATCGGACTAAGCACATATCGATTTACCGTAGGCTTCAACCAACCCAGCTATCGCTCCACAATTTGATCGGTAGATAGGTACTATAGCCATGGGGGGAAAACCCACATTTTCGGATTTTGGCTGGAACTTTTTTATTATAAAAGGGTTAGATGAGAACTTTATATACTATCGTACTTGGCGTACTTAGATATATCCTTTAAGCCCATTTGCACTTCTCTAGGTTGTACCGGTAGGCCGGTATCATGCAAAAAGTAGCGGGGGAAAAACCCAATGGGGGAAAAACCCAAATGGGGGGGGGAATGGGTTTAACACATAAACATTGGGCAATTTTTGAAAAATGCTAAAAACAATGTAATTTGATATAACTTATTAATCTATCGTGTAGAGAACGTTTTTACGTTCATTTGGCTTGTAACGGAGCGAGTGGTAGTTGGCTTAAGGGCGAACAGTCAAGAACCCAGTCACCTGTTTATTGTAGCAACGGCCTCTAGTGAGGGTGAACTAGAAACAGTCTCAGTCGAGACTCGAAGTAGCACAAGCAGTAGATACGCAAAAGAAGTCTCAGAAGAGACTGAGAGTATAGACAAGCAATCAATGAGTCTCAGTCGAGACTAAGAGTAAGAGCTCTAGGGCAGAGCTAAGATTAACTCTAGTGGACAGCATTTTGACAAATATATGGTTCTTGAAATATTTAAGTTTCTAGTATATTGCCGGTTCAGAATAGACGAGGAGTGTTGCTGTAGTGCGTAGCACGAACTTTAGAGAGAATGCCGCAGCATGCCTGAAGAGAAGTTGCAGACTGAACTGATAGAAAAGAGTAGATGTTATAAAAGTTGAAAAGTTTAAACTGTGTTGACGTAGGTGGTACGAAACAAAACGGAATTGAAGGAACTGGGGCATGAAACATGCCAACTAAGATTAAAAGAGCAATTAATTTAAAGGAAGAAAGAAAGAATTTGAAGTTTAAAGAAGGGGGGGGGGGGGGAGAATTCCTGTTTGTCACATCACCCCCCACATAGAGAAGCAAGCGTCCTCGCGCTAAAACAAAAACACAGACAAGAGTAAACATTCAGGAAAGAATTCAGTTACTCGCGAGACGGTTGGAACGGTTCAGGAGAGTCGTTAGATTATTGTCCTCGTCCAGACCAACCAGGAGGAGGTGAAAACGCCCCGACAAGGTCAAGAGGCCAATCCGGGCGACCTTGTTACCACGCCAGCCCCGGGAGAGGTTTCTAGTGAAGGAACTCGCGTTCCATCTTTCAGCTGGCATGCACCCGAAGAATAGTCACAGTAACTGACATCACCTGCCGTGCTCTCCATTTGTTGTGTGTGATGTCGTTTATATACATAAGCTTCGTGCAAGAAGCAGTTGGTGATTTCGAAATGTTTATAATAGCAGCAATTTATGCCTCCTCCAGGATAGCACCATTCTAACTGTTTGTTTGTCTCGTAGAGGTCACCAATCTCTGCGAGAGGGCCCTCCGAGCACTTGTGCCATTCCTTCATGCTGTAGCACTCATCTGCGTCTACACGGATGTTAACCTTTTTACCCAGTTCTACGTGATGAGTACCAAAGAAATATGTCTTCACGTCTTTTTCTTGTTTCACCTTCGTGCATTTATATGCCTTTGACTTGTACTGAACATAGTTTCGTTTATAGAGCAGAACATCTGTAGCCAATGGTTGAGAATCAGGGTCAGTGAACGACACATAGCACTGTAGTGGTTCAGGTAGTTTCCAAAAAGACTTGCCTTCGTCAGACAAGCAGAGCATAGGATGTTCTGGCGCGATCAGCTCATTACCTGCCTGGACAGTGCCCAGGAATGCACCCAAAAAGAGGGAGAAGAAGAGCAGGATTCCAAAGGTAGAGACCTTTGAGGTAGCTCCCCTTTTCGGAGGATCTGGCTTCATAGCCCAACCTTCGCTAGCCGTAGTTGAGGTGCTAATGTTGGCACAAGTCGACTGACTGGAAGCTGGTGGTCTGTCTTCAGTAATTTGAGCCACCAGGCGTCGGTTTTGTTGGGTCAAAACCTGATTCATCTCTCGTTCACGCTGGAGCTCAGAAAACAACCGTTCCCGTTCTTCATCTCCAGGTTGGCGCGCGGCTGCCTGCTGATGATTTTGGGGCGCCTGCATGATCAAATTCACTCTTCGGCGGACTGGAGCTGAGGAAGTTCCCGGCGGATTCATGCGCAGGATTCCCGGACGAGAATTGCCGTTTCGGGGTCCGTCATAGGATCGGCTTCCTCCATTTTCTCTAGACGTCTGATGCATTTCCTGCACTTGCGCCTGCCTTTGTCTACAGGCTGCAGCATAGTGACCGGGCCGTCCACAGTACTGACAGATCGGACGGGAGTCCGTAGTAAACTGACGAGATCCGAAGTCTCTTCGTTGTCCATTTCCGTTGCTCCTACGAGGCTGTTCAAATCTTTGTTGGGACATCTGACGAGTGAGCTGCGCCATTTGCTCTTGGAGTTGCTCGACGGTTTTCTGCAGATTTGAGATACCAGCAGAAGAATTCAACACTGTAGCCGATGGCAACAAAGGTGTGGGACCTACAGCTGGCTGACTATTCACAGCACCGACATTAAACGGTCGAGGCAAATCGTTCAGGTATGGCACCTGAGGGGCTGTCTGATAGGGGTACTGAGGGTGCATAGCTTCCAATGCCTCCAGCTGCTGTGCCTTCTGTACGGCATCCTGGAAGTCCTGAGGGTTCAGAGGCAAGAGTGCTCTCTTGTCGTAGGGGTGCAGATTCTGTAGGAAACTTCTGAAGACCAGAATGTCTTTGGCTGCTGAGGTCATGTCCGGATATCCATCATCAGCCAACTGCTGAATATGCCAAGCAAAGTCTGCGATGGCTTCGTTGGGCTTCTGCTGACGTGAGGCGAGTCTGAGGCTGGCCAACATCTCCGCTTCTTTTCTTTCCAGCTTCTTAATCAGCTCAGCCTTGAGCTGGGGATAGTCTGTCTTCACGGCCTGGTCCAGGTCTTCATATTTCTTCCCTGCCCTAGCCTTCATGGCATCGTCGCAATTTTGGGCATCCGTAACAAAATCGAATGTACGGAACCAGCCCTTTATCTGTTCATCCGGCTTGTCGTAGAAAACAGTAAGCGCGTCCTTCGGTAGCGTGAAGCTGCCTGCAGCCATGGGTAACTGAGGAAGGTTTGGAAGCTGAGGTTGATGGATCTGAGGTTGCTGAGTCAACTGATCAACGGCCTGACGCAGTGAGTCAAGCTGAGTTATCGGATTCCTCTGCCGTAGTTGTGCGAGAAAGTTAGGGTCCACTACACCGAGATCAGACTGGACTCGGCGGATATCAGCACCGACTTGTTCTAGCCTTTGGTCTAGTCCGCTATCAAGGGCGGTGAGACGGTTTTCAATGGAGGAGAGGCTGGAGCTGAGGCTTTGAATATTAGTACGGTCCTGCTGGATTTGATAGGCCTGTTGACGTAGGTGAGTCTGGACTTCTTCTGGGGACAGAAGACGGTACTGCGGATCTTTCGAAGGTTTAGCAGAAGATGATATAGAAGTAGCTGTGGTCGCCGTTTGCTGGGATTCGGCGGCCGAACTAGTGGTAGCCGTTTGTTGTGCAGAAGTAGTCGGAGTAGCAATGGTAACAGATGTACCTGTAGGTGATGCTTTTCTCTTCGGTGGTGGGGTCCGTTGCATGCGAATGCGAACTTCACGTTCGAAGATCCCACCGCGGGCCACCAAATGAAACGGAGCGAGTGGTAGTTGGCTTAAGGGCGAACAGTCAAGAACCCAGTCACCTGTTTATTGTAGCAACGGCCTCTAGTGAGGGTGAACTAGAAACAGTCTCAGTCGAGACTCGAAGTAGCACAAGCAGTAGATATGCAAAAGAAGTCTCAGAAGAGACTGAGAGTATAGACAAGCAATCAATGAGTCTCAGTCGAGACTAAGAGTAAGAGCTCTAGGGCAGAGCTAAGATTAACTCTAGTGGACAGCATTTTGACAAATATATGGTTCTTGAAATATTTAAGTTTCTAGTATATTGCCGGTTCAGAATAGACGAGGAGTGTTGCTGTAGTGCGTAGCACGAACTTTAGAGAGAATGCCGCAGCATGCCTGAAGAGAAGTTGCAGACTGAACTGATAGAAAAGAGTAGATGTTATAAAAGTTGAAAAGTTTAAACTGTGTTGACGTAGGTGGTACGAAACAAAACGGAATTGAAGGAACTGGGGCATGAAACATGCCAACTAAGATTAAAAGAGCAATTAATTTAAAGGAAGAAAGAAAGAATTTGAAGTTTAAAGAAGGGGGGGGGAGAATTCCTGTTTGTCACAGGCTGTTAAAATCCACAATTGGACCTGTCCTGGATCCTCCAGTGCGGAAATGGCACTTTCAGGGTTTTTGGCCCCTAGCTAGGCAGGGAAGCAAAATTATCCAAATCTGACACCATAGGATGATGCAGCGTCCTCGATAGTACCGTGCTATAGTGTCGAATTGTTTCCCGGTTTGGTTGTTAAAAAATTTTTCAAAAAAATTTGGGTGGGTTTTCCCCCATGGCTATACGTACTAGTACGTACGGGTTGTGAATTAGATTAGACGAACGAAACAGAGATTTGTCACAACCGCATTTCAGCATCAAATTCAATTAGTTTCAATCTTTGGGGATCGACTATAATTAGCAAATCATGGGCATGCCACTTTCTGGTGGTTATTTCCAAAGAAAATACTGTAAACTAACTTTTCTCTCTCACTGCCTCTAGTGCGAGTCTTAGTGACTCAGCTGTCCACTTGGCCTTTCTTTTCTTTGGGCTTGGATCAGGTCCTGTTGTGACAACTTGTGTGTCACTTTCAGATTCACTTCCAGAAGTATTGTCCGGATCAATAACGCTATCAGTAGCACAGACAATGGATCCGCCTGCTCTGTCTATGCTACCACCAAACCTGACTTGATCTAAACGATTTAGATGTTTTGGAGAAGCAGTTTTTTCTGCCTAAAACAATAACGCATATACAAGTGGATACGTATATAGATAAAGAGCACAACATAAATAGCTTGATCAAAGTATGGTGGCGCTGTTTGTACTAATGCACGCACCCGTTATATTTACGTAAATACGTACATCTGGATAACTGTATCTAAAAAAATTAGAACAAACAAAATGACTAATTTATATTATTCTCGACCAAAATTTATAAATAACAACCATTTTTGGCTCGTTGTGACGCCTTCAAAAATTTGGAATTTCTTAAGGGTACACCATCTTCCATCTTCGGAGTAGAAACAAGGCTTAGAACCTGTGTCATTTAATCGCAAAAATGTCGCAGGCACGTAACTTTTGTACTTTTAAACAAAGTACAGAATACATTGAAAACTTACATTTGAGCGTCTCTTGGGGGATCTTTTTTCGTCATCTGAAGAATCGAGGGCTCTCCTGATTCTCGCCATTGATTATGTAACAGATGACAACTTATAAATTATAAATATATTTTTCTGCTTAAAAAATAAAAAGTTAACCAGAGGGTCCTATCGATACATTAACCAAGGATCCGATCCCGGGGGGTTTGCCCAAGAAAAATTGAGGGGGGCTTGTCCCAAGAAAAATTGAGGGGGCTTGTATCTTGAGCCAAAAATTTTGAAGGGGGTTTGTAGCATAAACATAGCATTAATAGTAACACGAATTCGCAATGTTAAAAAACAAGCAACAAAACTATCAGTTTTTAGAAGAAAATACTTCGAAATCCTGACCGCTTTTCTTAAATATTATAAATTTAAAGCATAAAATTTAGAGCCGCAAGCCGGCGTGTTTGGAATTTAGGTTGAACCGGAGTGCGAAAACCAATTTTTTCCGACCGTTTCTGCTGAACCCTTGCAAGTTTTTTCCTTACCCTTTGCCCCCCTCACGGCGGAAGGGGTTGTACCTTGTCTGGACTGGAGGAGGGGAGGGACATGGAAAGTTTTTTGGGCGGTATCCCTCCCAAAATTTTCGACCAATTTTACCCCCCCCCCCAGATTTTCTGATTTCCCCTGAAGACTTACCCTCCTCTCTAAATTTATCCCCCTGCAGTTCCACTAAAATACTAATTCACAGGCTTCAGAAATGCTTGATTTTTCGTTTTTCATGGTCGGAAACAAGCCCATAGGGCTGGCGGGCGAAAAACTGTCCGGTCTACGGCCCGCAAAGGAGGGGTGAAGGAACCAAAATCCCCAGAAAACCCCAGTTTTAGGAAATTTAAGAAAATTTTGGGAGTCTGAATTTTGATCGATTTGGTGGCGGGCTCTACCTCCCCCGAATCACGTCTAAGCCCACGACAACTTCCTGGTGAGTTTACCCAGTTTGCCCATTTGAAATGTGCTCATGTGAAATTTGCTCATGTTGAAAGAAAAATTCAAAAACAATTCAAGCTAAAATGTGCTATTCACAAATTTTCAAAAATTTTGATGCCGAAAAAAGAGCACAAAAATCTGATATAGTGATGAGATTCAAGAGAAGTTGCAGTGGCAACTTAAGGGGGGGGGGTCGCTTTGGGTCAAAATCAATAGTCACGGATTTCGCTCATTTTCACACACAATATAGGTACATATGTTCTCAAAAACAAGACACAACATTAGAATTCGAAACCAAACAGTGACAGAGATATTCAGCTATAAAGTTGGAAAACTTGAAAATCACTGCGATTTGCCCTCCAAAGTCATGTTGAGACAGAACGGTAGCGAAATTTTGGTCACCTAATATGGCAATTTAATTCTGTGGGTTGGCCAATATTTTAATGCTAAAACGACTCCGGAATATCCATCCAGTCGTTCACAGTACATTCATCAATTGTGAACTGAGCCTTTTTCAGCTTAAACCGTGCCCTCAAACTTTAACTTACTCTAACTTTCAAATACTACATTTCAGACACATAGTTCTATTAGAAAAGTTGCTCAGCTCATCAGTAGCTATCGAATGATACCCAATTTGTTTATATTTTGGAAATTTCAAAAATTGACTTTTGTGACCTAGAAGAGATCAAAGGAGCAGACACGACAGAAAAGTTCTGCCTTTAAGCATTTGCCTTTAGCTTAATGTCCAGGCAGGCACTGAGAGTTTTATATGCCAATTTTGGTGACTTTCGAGTGGGTAACGACTGAGAAATTATTAAAAAAACGTGAAAATTGTGCAAAATGATGATTTTTGGCAAAATTAGCCCATTTTTGTGGCAAGTTTTTTGAGAGCACTACAAACGGTAGAAATTTGCAACTACTGTCATAAGAATTCTATGTGTGCGTAGAGTGCAACTATCTATAAGCGATTTCTGTACCTTTTGCCAATCGTGCAGGACAGGCGAATATGTTTTGCTGGTCCTGTTTTTCGTGGTACAAAAAGCACCAATTTTCCGAAATTTTGATTTTGAAAAATCGCCAAAAATCCGACACTCAACAGAATTATTCCAGAAGGGTTATTTGCACTCTCTGATATGTCCTTAACATGTACAACAAGGTTGCAGCGCTGTATCTTGCACACAGCGACAAATTTTTCTGCCACAAACTTTTCTACCTAACTTTTTTCATTTTCCTATGTTTAACACATGTCGAGGTAACCTTTGAAGGCCTCTACAGAACGATTGAAGCAATATTACGCAAAACGCACCTGTCTTGTTTTGGGGACCCATTAGGACTACAAAATATGTGAAAATGAGCAAAATCGGAGATGGTCGAAAAATCGGTCAAAAAGCGACCCCCCCCCTTAAACGGGTAACCCAATTTGATTAATTGCTCAACTAAACTAAACGAGCCCGCAAAACTGTGCTAAGCGAAACCACTTATGTTTGATGTTAAACTGAATGCTCGCATCAAATAAATCACGTGGCATCTCCCCCCCAAAGTACCGTCATTGATTGGGCTTTCAAATGAATGCAAAACCATCTTATTCGCCCAAACTAGTAACCTGGCAGTCCAAATTAAGCACGTGGTGGCCCTTATTGGGTTGGTGGTCCCTATTTGGTAGTTTTACCCTATCTATGCATTAATGCTGTCTACAGACACTTTCATAGATTAGATCGTAAGACGTAGTTTAGGCTTGATATTGTTCTTTATATTAATTTCGTATAATTTTAATTTCTTTTTAACTTTGTAAAGTTTTGGCCAGGTTTCAGTCGAAACGCACAGGTTCTCTTGAATTTAGTTATTACTGCCTATAAGAAGAAAATATCTTAACGATAACTGATGAAATGCTGGAAACAGTAGCAGCAAGAGTCCATGATATTCTTCTATCATATTAGAAGAAGAGTAAGCCACTAGAGGGCTCCTCTTCTTGGCATTGCGTAACGGTGCTCCGACCACAATAAGCGAATGTTCCCCCGTTTGGGGGGGGGGGGGTCGACAGGCATACCCCTCCCCTCCGTTTGGTTGGGGGGGTAGTCGAAAGTGGTCCCCGTTTGGTTGGGGGGTAGCCAAAAGTGGTCCCCGTTTGGGGGGGGGGGGTTGCTGAAAGACGTCCCCGTTTGGGGGGCGGGTCGCCAAGACAGAGTAAGTTTGGCTGAATCTGATTGGCTGTTGGCGACCCCCCCCCCCAAACGGGGACCTCTTTTTCACACCCCCATCAAACGGGGACCACTTTTTGTGACCCCCCCAAACGGGGACCCATTTTCGACTAGAACAAAAACTACCGTAATCCTCTGCTCTACCCCACACCAAGGGGGGGGGGTTCTGCAATCTGTTTGGCTGTTGGCTACCCCCCCCCCCCCAATCAAACGGGGACCTCTTTGGGCTAACCCCACCCCCCCCCCCCCCAACACACGGAGGGGGGTATGCGCTGTCGATTTGGTCGACGCCGCCAAACGGGGGAACATTCCCGTATTGTGGGCGGATTACCGTTACGCAATGCATTGAAGAGAAGTCCTCTAGTTACTTACTCTTCTTCTTAATAATAGTGCAATTATGCACTCTTGGTAGCAGCATACTAGTCGACCGGGGACCATTCTCTGTTTCGCTCATGTTAGCGGAATTGGAAGACTACATGGTGTAGTATTACCAAGAGTACATAATAACTAAGAGTGTGACGCTTGTCACACTCTTAGTTATTATGTACTCTTGGTATTACCAATTAATGAGGCTGGATCTGAAACTTGACGTTCTCAGAGTGACTTCTATCTTCTTCTAGGGTTTTGTTAGACATATGAAATAAAACGAAGTAAATGAGAATACTGAAGTAGCGCAAAATGTGGAGGTATTCTACCTAACGATCAAATCCATCCATCCAAGCCCTATTCTTGGCATAACAATTAGTAAACCAGTCGTTTAGCAGTTATTCCATTTTTTAACTTTGCTTGAAATTCTGTTTTGGAAAAATGGTTAACTTCTTGCTACATAACGTGCGAAATGTGATGTAAAAATAGAATATACACTATTTATCAGAAACCTTCCAGTACAGCAACGGCAAGTAAATTTAGCTAAACTTCACAAAGACACCGCATTTTATGTTTTCTTACATGAATGCTTCCAATAGCTCAAACTCTTCATTGCTATTCCAAATTGGTAAGTCTCCATTGACCTGCTCGCAAGCTTCTTTCGCTGCAGCAGCGTCTATCGGTCCATGGGTGAATGTTGTAAGACAGACATCGTTTGCTGGCAGCCAGCCAGCGGGACATTGCACAGATGAACGGTACTCTGCAACTGAAAACTGTGGTTAGCAATCGGGCACTTAGAACCTACGGATTCCTCCACGTAGCTTGGGAAACTATTTTAAAATCTGATTCCAGATCTTAGCGAAAGTTGTAATCATAACGACTCTGACGTGTCCTTCATGTGAACTTGTTTGTCACTTTGCGTACCTGAGCAAATTTCTTCTCCACTCGTTTTTTTCTCAAATGTTGGTGTACTTTCACTTAGTTTCCTTTGGCTTCGACTGTAATGCAGTCTGTCCCGTATGAGCAAATCTAACTTCTTAAAGAGCCATATGAATGTTATCAAAACACTTACAAAATATTCAGGACAATTACACCTCTCAAGTTACACCATCCACTGCTATCCATTCATTCTAAAAACTGACCTTCAGTGTATCCCTTCAAGACCTGTAATACTAGAACTACAAATTTAAAACAAGTCATTAGCATTCCTCAGCATTAATCAAGTTTCTGCGCTTTAGTAAAATCACTGTCGTTCCATAGAACTTCGCTCAACGTCCAAACTGGCATCCTGATAGTATTACAACAGTAGTGCCTCTCTACACAAAACCTAAACTAGTCAAAAATCCAGGGGATTGGGTAATTTTATTTCTGGACTTAAGGTTATGAGCTATCTAATGTAGTAGTTACAAGCTAATCTTTAGAAGCCAGTATTGCCATGACAATAATTGCTCGGATCAATCATTCCTAAGCTGATCAAAATTATGTGCCAAAAACCTAAAATGTTTGTTGCCTTGATATTTTACTGAAGTGCAGGTTCTTATTTAGTGGAGTAATATAGAATAATGTTATACCTGAAACGTCATTACTTATCTGAATTTCAAATCAAAATCTGGATGTCACTTCTCCATCAAGTGCTCTCTGCATACAAATTACGAATCATCGTTAGTATCATGTCCAGAAATACCAGTAAAATACGGGTCCAAGCAAGGTTTTTATTTAGTCCATAGCTAAGGCCATGGCTTAAATTTTAGAGCCGATGGCCTAAGAATTGTGGCTTTTCGTGTTTTCTTTTCTCCTTACAGATGTGTCAAGATCTTTTCTAAAATGTCAAGACTCGATGTACCCTAATAAGAGACATTCAAGCATGCGGGGGACAGTAATGCATCGATAATAGTCAATTTTTCAGAAGTTTCAGATACAAGTTATGAGAGGACCTGAGGATATTCCAAATCATCCTCTTATACACAGCCAGTTCCCTTACCGGTTTTCTGTTGTAATCAGTTTATCCAATAAAATGAATCCATGCATTAGAATGTCGAACTGGTAAATGTTGCATGATTGCCAATCTATATAAGTTGTTAGCGTCTAAAAGTGTGTAATCCATGAATTTGGGAAGGAAGAATGGTAACCTGGACACATTGGGTTGTTAGCTTTTGTATACCGAAGCGATATCGTTGATATACCGCCACGTATCCCCAGCCTCGAAATTTGTGTACATTTCAAGATCCTGTAGTATTAAGTAACTCTAGGAGCTTAATCCCAGTCATCTTACGACAGGCATCCTAACCAAAAAAGAGAAGGGTATAATAATGAGCAGTGTCCAATCCATAAAACTGAAGACCAAATGAGTAAAAATTTTCAAAAGTGTCAGCCAATAATAGTACATCCGTGAGAATATTTAAATCGTGATATTGTCCAGGCGATTGAATGATGAAGTGTTCCCCAAACTTTCAGAGCGTGATCAATAGCAATTCTTACTAATATATGTATCCATCCATTCGTTATGTCGCTAGGATGTCCTGTGCATTCGCCAGGTTTTCCGTCGGCTCCCAAGAGGTCCTATCATGATTTTTCTACTTCATAAGGAAGTATCTTTAACAAATTTTCGAATATTTGACTTTATTACAATAGGATTTTTAACGCCGGCAATTGGTGTGTCACTCGCCAAATCTTGACGCTATTGGTGTGTCACTTTTTCTTTAAAGTTTTTAGTTTCGTTTTCGTATGTGTGGTGAAACATAGCGATTCTTTTAATTCTCTTCTGTTTCTCTTCCCTTTTTGTGTATTTATTGTAGTTTTCTTGATTTTTATTATTTTTCTTCATTCCTTTTTTCAGCATGTTTTTTCAATTTCCTTGCTAATGTTTGTTTCATTGTTTTGGCGTAGCAACGTTTTCGTGCTGCTTTCTATTTCCTTTTCCTTCAAGGATCTCTTTAAGCATAGTAGTTTCGTTTTAAAAGCACTTTATTAGTTGTTTATTACTTTCGTCTTTCAAGTTTTTTGCAACACTCAACTTTCCGTATTAAATTAGCTAACTGTTGGCTCATCATTACTGCTCAAGCTGTGTAGGTGTGAAAGAAGGAAAGCAAAAAGCTAAATTGTCGAAAATAAGACTAAATAATTAACTAATTACGTCGAAAACTTAACACAAAAGCTCAAGGAAGGAAAATGGAGCAAAAGATCCGACCCAGCACTTCCAAACTTAGCATTCATTCATAGGCCCCTTTTTGCAGGCTGTCTTCATAGCCGGAATGGCCGAGTGGTTAGAGGGGCGGACTCTTAAGTCAGAAGTGTGGGTTCGAATCGTACTTCCGGTTAAAATTTTTTCAAAACGTTTCTGCTAGGTTAGCTAGCTAGAAACTTTTTAGGTGAGTCGAAAAGTTCTACATTAGCCAAAATCAACTGGCATTCATTATTTGACATGCACTTGCACTAACAAAATCAAATTTCTTGAGAACAAAAGGAAGGTTTAAATTAGACTCTATTTTTAAAACGGGAAACGTATATAGCTTTTCTAACTTAAACATGGCTTCAATTTGGAACATTTTTCAGTTTTAATGAGCAACCAAGAAGTTAGATGACGGTTGAAATTTAAATAAAAATGAGACATTCGTTTTTATTTCAGAAGATGACTGGGGTTTGTTGTCCGAAGAAAAATCGGAAAAGCGGAAGAGGACCAATGAAAAGAAAAACCGGAGAATAAGTATTCATTTAACAAAATAAAATTTGGGCTGCTTTACATATTTGTAGTGTCTGTGACTACGTTTTAACAACCGATCGTAACGACAGAACCCTAACGGATCAGAAACCAAGAAACAACAATTTCTTTAAATATTTTAACAACTGTCTTTTCCATTCTTTAGCTTCACAACATTTCCCCCTTCTTTTAAAAAAGACTCTTTACCGTTAGTTCAAATATTGTCTGCGGATAAATCTATCATCCCGCGCATTGTATCAAATTCCGAGCATTCCATATCTTTCCATCTTTCTGAAGATATGAATGCAATCCTATTCTTTCCATCACTCTCAGTGGCAGGGAATAGGTTGAATAACCTGGTGAACAAGGCTTCTTATGCTTAACATAGTAGCCGACATCAATTCGGGGTGTTCTTTATAGGATCATCTCTTTCACAGTTCATTTCCAAGGGTCGCCGTGGTAACGGTAGTGTTCACCGTGGTAAGGGTAGGGTTCACCGTGCTTTACGGTAGGGTTCACCGTGGTTTACGGTAGGGTTCGCCGTGCTTTACGGTAGGGTTCGCCGTGGTTTACGGGTAGGGTTCACCGTGGTTTACGGTAGGGTTCACCGTGCAGTCGAAACGTGGAAGCCAAAAGAAGAACCGGAAAGGGGGGTTTCTCGACTTATCGGCGAAGGAGAAGAATTTGAAGCCTTGGAGAAACGATGTAATTTGTTCAGGGAAGAAGAAAAAGAACTCCAGAAAAGGGAAAAGGTAAAAACAGTGGAACGAATATACTATAAGAAATTCAAATAAATAAAAACAAATTCTCGACAAAAGTAAAATTGCACAAACTGTTGATGTTAAAATGACATTGATAAATTTTATTTTTCCATTACATCGCAGAACTGTAATGAGTGTTCTACATTGTAACTGTATGTAAATATATAGCATCATAAAATGTTTTTAGGAAAATTAAAAAATCATCCAAACGGAAACACAGACGCAGGAGACAGTTGACTTCATCTTCATCATCCTCCGAGAGTTCAGACACGTCGACGTGTGAGTCAAGGTAAGGAAACAAGGAAACTGTACTCGAAATCAGTAACAAAGACATTGAAACGCCAGTTACTATATTAAAAAATTAAAAAGACTAACAGAAAATAGGCTTGTTTGCATTTGCTGACGTAATACGTTTATGTCTCTGTTTCAATATTCAAATTTATTATGAAAATCGATTGTTCTTTTTCAGTGGAAGCGAAACTGACAGCGGAACGGATCTGAAGAACTTCATAGTCTCAGACAACAGCAGTGACGATAGTCGCCCATCACGGAACCACAATCGGAAAGGGCACGGGAAACAGAATCGTGGAAACCCCGGTGGTTCATGGTAATAAAATTTCTTCTTAAAAAATAAAAATTTTACAGATATTTCACGTCACGTACTTTAATCATATGCTTTGGGTAGACGAATTGGATGTATGAAAGGTTAATTTGGAACTAGATTTGCTGTCAGTAATCCCCACACACACTACAACTATATGTAAACTAATTTACATATTCAATCTTTTCCCTATTAAGCGAGAAATGAAAACTCTATCACATATTGTAACTGGAAAAGGGGTCTTCTCAAAAATAATAAGTGCATGTCAAATAATGAATGCCAGTTGATTTTGGCTAATGTAGAACTTTTCGACTCACCTAAAAAGTTTCTAGCTAGCTAACCTAGCAGAAACTTTTTGAAAAAATTTTAACCGGAAGTAGGATTCGAACCCACACTTGTGACTTAAGAGTCCGCCCCTCTAACCACTTGGCCATTCCGGCTATGAAGCCAGGCTGCAAAAAGGGGTCTATGAATGAATGCTAAGTTTGGAAGTGCTGGGTCGGATCTTCTGCTCTATTTTCCTTCCTTGAGCTTTTGTGTTAAGTTTTCGACGTAATTAGTTAATTATTTAGTCTTATTTTCGACAATTTAGCTTATTGCTTTCCTTCTTTCACACCTACACAGCTTGAGCAATAATGCTGAGCCAACAGTAAATCAGTGAACAGGGCGCTTTTGCAAATGAAGACAGGCTTGACTGCAAGACAGGCATGCTATAGATACATGTCCTGTCCGGAACAGGGGACTTACGTAAATGAAGAGAAATAATACATGTCCTGTTTCAACCTGACAACCTATACATAAGAACAGGACAGGCATGCTATAGATACATGTCCTGTCCGAAGCCTGACATTTTTACAAAAAAGGCGCCCACTGGAAATCAGTGAACAGGGCGCTTATGCAAATGAAGACAGGCAGACTCAAGACAGGCATGCTATGGATACATGTCCTGTTCGAACCTGACAATGTATACATAAGAACAGGACAGGCATGCTATAGATACATGTCCTGTCCGAAGCCGGACATTTTTACAAAAAAGAAGCCCACTGGAAATCAGTGAACAGGGCGCTTATACAAATGAAGACAGGCTTGACTGCAAGACAGGCATGCTATAGATACATGTCCTGTCCGGAACAGGGGACTTATGTAAATGAAGACAGGCAGACTCAAGAGAGGCATGCTATAGATACATGTCCTGTTCGAACCTGACAATGTATACATAAGAACAGGACAGGCATGCTATAGATACATGTCCTGTCCGAAGCCTGACATCTTTACAAAAAAGAAGCCCACTGGAAATCAGTGAACAGGGCGCTTATGCAAATAAAGACAGGCTTGACTCCAAGACAGGCATGCTATAGATACATGTCCTGTCCAGAACAAGGGACTTATGTAAAATGAAGACAGGCAGACTCAAGACAGGCATGCTATAGATACATGTCCTGTTCAAACCTGACAATGTATACATAAGAACAGGACAGGCATGCTATAGATACATGTCCTGTCCGAAGCCTGACATTTTTACAAAAAAGAAGCCCACTGGAAATCAGTGAATAGGGCGCTTATACAAATGAAGACAGGCTTGACTGCAACACAGGCATGCTATAGATACATGTCCTGTCCGGAACAGGGGACTTATGTAAATGAAGACAGGCATGCTATAGATACATGTCCTGTTCGAACCTGACAATGTATACATAAGAACAGTACAGGCATGCTATAGATACATGTCCTGTCCGAAGCCTGACATTTTTACAAAAAAGGAGCCCACTGGAAATCAGTGAACAGAGGAAATAGTGTAAAAGGGTATACAGGCTTGTCTATACAGCCAATGTAAATGCCTACAGGCAGTCTCGATTAGTACAGTCGTGTGAAGATTTGTATGCCTACTACAGGCGTGTGAACGTCTGTATGCCTTGTACAGGCGTGTGAACGTCTGTATGCCTAGGATAGGCGTGTGAATGTTTGTAGTAGTTGTCATGACAGCTATGATAGGCAAGTTCCATTAAAAACACTGGAGGGAGTGACGCATGAATTGGGTGCCATTTTCAAACCTGTTTATGACCATAGTACGGTCAAAAACTGTGTGTACATATTTTGACAGTTTACAGCAGATTAGCCTTTGGAATACCAGTTTTGAAAAACCGTCATTTGCGGATAATCAAAATTTTTATGTTTTCGAAAAATGTTTATTGCAATCAAAATATATTTCCACGATCGAATTGAGCTGTTACAGCTGCATATTTTGGCTCTTGCAATCTTTTCACGAAAATAAGTAATGCCGGATCTTTAAAGTTTCCGCAATTTTCAACTGTTTCCAATACCAACAACATGATACATACTTAATATGACCAGACATCTACAGGAGGCGAAATTTTGGAGAGAGGAATGAAGGGAGCGGCCCCATGGGGGATGAGCTCCAGGTCTGGGGAGAGGGGGAGACCTCCTCACCAACCTCTTGTCCAAGCACATGTATGAATATGACCGTTATCCAAACTCCCTTAACTAACTAAACAATATAACAGCTTTAACTCCAGCTAGGGAGATTCAGCGAAGCGGGCGCGTTTCTGCAAATTGGCTCTATCAGGAAAATTGGTCAGCTCACAGGTTTTTTTGGCGATTGGTAAAAATTTTAAAAAATCCGAAAAATATGAAAACCAAAGCATCAGTAGCATTTTTGCAGTCAGAAACATGGATGAACGTGAAGAGCAAAAATATTCCGCTATTGCAGCCATTGACCAGCACTATTCGACTGCTTGCGACAAACAAACAAACAAAAACAAAACTTTGTTTGCGACAAAAGCTTGGCGAAAAGCAAAAATTTTAGATTTGAGGCAAATGAAACACAGTTTCCGGACTTGTCCAAATTTCGTATTTCAAATTCTTGACGAAACGACTCCAAAGGTATATACGTTGTGGGGTCTACTACAAATATGTACAACTGCTGTAGAAGGTCAAATTTTGTATACACATTTTTTGGCCGTAGTATTTGAGAACGATGGCATCGAAAGAATCCTTTAGCCGGAGGTTAACCCTTGGTAAACAAGCCGCAAGCCAGCAACATTTGATTCAGTAGTAAGTACTAGGTAGTAGAGATGAGCATTTCGGCCCGCCGGCCCGGCCCGGCCCGGCCCGCGGGCCGGGCCGGGCCGGGCCGAGAAATTTTTACCTGGGGGCCGGAGCGGGCCGAAACGGGCCGGATCAACTCCAGAAGATGTTGTAAAATCACTAAAATTAGCTACACATTTACTGATTTTGGTTAGTTTTTTGCAAAATTTATCATTTCGTAGCATAATTTAGCCTCTCTATCTTGCATTGAAGCCTTTGACATAATATTATTAGTAAGATTTTGGAATTTTTCTTTTGGCGGGCCGGGCCGGGCCGAATTTTGGAACGGGCCGGGCCGGGCCGGGCCGGGCCGAAAAATTTTGCCAGCGGGCCGGGCCGGGCCGGGCCGAGCAAGATTTTGGAGCGGGCCGGGCCGGGCCGGGCAGAAAAAATCCGGCCCGTGCTCATCTCTGCTAGGTAGCTGGCTGCCTATTGGCTGTAAATTAAGCATATGGATTGTATTGATTTTTAATTCATTGATTGTATTGAATTTTGATTTATTTGTGTAAATTTTGAATGGCTTTTGTACGTATTGGCACATTTTACAACTTTTACAACTCTGCGGGTTTTGCCTAAATCTGAAATTGTTCACACATTTCCGGAGTTTGTAGGGTTCTTTGTTTACCATTTTACGCAAAACTGAGAATGCTTCAATTCTTCTACGAATGCCATAAATTCAATGGTTCGGAACTTTTCAATTTTGCTCAATTTATATTTCGCTTGCTTTATCACTAACTTAAACAATTGTCCGCCGTACGTAAAAGATAGGTGAGAAAAGAGCACTCAAGTATTAGACTGTTATCAAAATGGAATCTTGTAGCGGTTTAAAAAACCATGGTTAGGAAGGTATTGGCTCTGCGTAGCCAGGCTATGGGTAGTCACATGAGATGAAGTAACTACCAAACTGGTCAAACCTGATTGGTATTGAACGTGCATACTATACGACTGTTCTCTACTATACTACTATACCCAAGATGATTGGATCCTGTAGGCATACAGGAAAATCACTTATTTTTGTTCATAGTCGGAACTATATCATTCAAAATGTGCAGTTCTGAAGTAAGTTTAAGTTGGACTTGCGTTATGCATGAAATACAAATTAAAATATGGTTGCACAGAAGTAACTTATCATTTGTATATATGTCATATTAATCAGTTCATTTTTAATTAAGTTTCAAGTCAAAGTTCTCTGTGCTGTTCATTTACTTTCAGACAAAATCTGAAAGCCTTTTCAGACAAAATGCTGAGCCAACCACGAACCTAGAAAGAGAACACATAATAGAATTTTTACATGTTAAAATAAATTTTAAAACCGCTTTCGTTCCCACCGGACAATACTAATTAATATTGAAATAAATGAAAGTCAGGCACTACCGAAAGTATTCAGAAAGTGTTACTCTTGTTTTGCTTATTGACAGGCCCAGGAGCTTATTCTTCAACTGTTGGTTTAAAAAGATGATGGACTTGACCTCACTTGAGTCTGCTTCCCTAAAGTCTCTTATAAATTAGTTGTTATTACTGTGACAATTTTGTCACGTGCCTATCCCAATCAAAAGGCAAAGGAAGGAAGACAAAGCAAAATGATAAGCAGACCAAACTGTTGTATAGGTTTTGCTCATACATTTGCTTGCAGAAGTAATTAACAACTTGCATTTGTTTGCAGAAGTAAGGAACAACTCAGTTACCCCTTTCAGGTTGATTAATATAAGCAATGCTCAGTATTGTATTTACTTGATTTAGCATGTAAACATAAATAAGGGCTCATATATATCATATTTGTGTAATGGGTTTTATACATAACTATTTAATAAATAAGGAATTAAATAAAAACGGAGATATAAACAAATAAACAAAATACGCCACGCCATTCATTCAGTTTCTATTTACTTTAGGAATTTCCCATATATGGTATATGAAAAGAAGAACTCCCAACAACAGGTGAAAGGAACACACTAGTGTGTACAGCTGCCATTTCTGAACATACACTGCATAGGATCCTACCAACCATGCCACCGTATTACATGAAAGAATCATAAGAATTCCGGCCACACTAATTCTAAGTCAAAACAAGTATTTGTAGATCTTTGTTTGTGTTTAGCGTGTTAGTAGTTTATTAGAATTTATGCTTCAGTTCCTTGCCGAGTTCTGGCCCGATGGGAGACTGTCTGTGGTTCTGGACGCAGCCTGATCCCGTCTTAATTTTATGTTGACATTTTTTCAAAGATTGTGATGAAAGATCAGGGATTTCATTTAAAGACAATTATAGACATTCAGTTTCACATTAAATTTTGCTTAAATCTTAAGGCGATATTCCTTTTGGGCATGTGTTGTTGGTTGACAGCCCAAATCAGGATCAAATTTGATGGAACTTTTCAAAATAAGCCCTTTTAACATTCTAACACCGTCCTCCCAACCCCGCTTCAAAACATCAATGTCCCCGTTCAGGGTAGTGTTTACCGATTCCTGACAACTAAACAATAGCTGCATAGCTATATTCATTCGAAAGATCTTGCTGTGCTCAACATTTGTGCTGTTTAGAGTAACTTTCTAGCTTTTCGCTATCGTGAGTTATTACCAATTTTGGAGTCCAAAACTTGTCATTTTTGCAGAAATCTAATCATATGTTTCTTGAGCTATGCAAATCGTATAATTAAACTAAGGGCGTCAATTTGAAGGTCCCACAAGTGCCAGAGTATTTAGTATGCATATTATAGGATTGCCACTTAGCAGATGTCTTTTACACGAAAATACCCCGGGACCCTTTTTAGCTTACTAGAGTGGTCGCTTGCCAATGTTGGAAAAAGTAGACAAAAGCTAGGTTTTTCATAGATTTTTGCTGATTTTTCCATTACGAAGTGCTATTTCATAACAACTAAAAAAGGTCCCCAGGTATTTGATATAGGTATCAAATGATATACTCAATGTCTCTCTAAAAAATTTACTTCAGTCTGCAAAAAATCTGAAAAATTGCACTTCTTCAAAAATCGGTTAAGAAAGGTTTTTAAATCCAAAATTAGTTTTATTGCATGCATTAGAAAGCGAAAATTTTTAGCTTAATCTTGAGATAAAAATTACTTCTTAACTCCAAGTAATAAATGAGTAATCATGGTTCAAAGTTGATGTCTCCAAAAGGAATATTATCAATCGTATCCGTATCGTATCAATCGTATCAATCGTATAAATATCAATCGTATCAATGGTTTACTGATTAACTGCTTTATGAGAATAAGTAATTTAAAGGTAAATCAATCACTAGTTAGACTTGCCCTTGCATCCCACATTAGTGAGTATAATTATAATACCTGAAGAATTCCAGAAGATGTTTATTTCTTTGGTGACAGTATCATATTTTAGGTCTCGCCTCATAGTTTAACATCAGGCAATCAAACAGGTTAGTTTGAAAACCGATTATTCGTTTGCTGGAAGCCATCACCATTGCTTAGCAATATTGCGAAATATGCAAAAGCTTACACGTTGGAATTGAAGTTGTTCGACGAGTTTAAAGGTAGTGAGGATTTGCACATGAACATGATCGAATGCTCTGACAATATTATAGCGGCAGCAAATGCAAAGGGAATTCAAAAGACTATTACCGTTAGTGCAGGGTTGCCCAAATTTGTCCAACACCTGAAACAGTGATCTGAACAGTTTGTTTTAAGTAGATGTAATTCAGAGGGCTGATTTGGGCGAATAGTTTGAGTCTAAGTTGTAATAGTTAATTTTAGTAGCAATAAAAAGCCGACAACAACTGTCTGTGGAAAAGTGTTAAATACGCTAATGTCAATGCAACGTAAAGTATGAACACGAAGATTCTTGTTCAATTAATTTCTTGGTGAATTCAAGCGTAATATCATGCTTACGTAGTTTAACCATTTTAAAGTTATATCTATCAAAACATTTGGCTGGCTAGATTGGAAGAACTATCACAAATCACAAATGCAATGCAAATCTTTCTCTATGGCATTAAATGAAGCTTAGCTACCAGTTTTTATGCAAATTTCTAAAGAAAACGCGGAAGGAAATGGGATGCTACAGAATCAATTCAGCTCATAAGTTATTCTTGCGTATATGTTCCATGCATTCGAAAGATTTCCTATTACAATTAGTAAATGACTACGTACGAAAAATTGGATGGCAATTCGTGAAATTCTACTGCAGCAAGCCCTGTGAATCCAGCCGGAAGTCCTGTATTAAAAGCAACAGTGCAGGTGAATACATTAGAATTTATAACAGAATTAATAAAAGTTAATCGTTAATTATAATGAATGGATAATGATAAATAACCATGTTCTCTGTTATTGCAGCAAAACAAAGCAAAAACGGCTGCACTCCAGCAAATCAGACCCGTCCCTTCAAAGAAATGCACACGCTATGCCTGAGAGCTGAAGCACAAAGTCGGCGGAGATTAAACGCACACAATCCTTGAGCTTAAAAACGTAAACGCAGAGAGCGAGTACCAATTACCGCTACCAGTACCAATTTAAGGGTGGGTGTGTCACAATGGTTTGGTTTGGGTGGAGGGGTAAGTTTTTTCGATTTTGTCTCTTTCTTGTAAAGATAATATAACAAAATACATTTTGCAAAGTGTCGTAATAAAACCATCATCTTGTACAATACCTATTGGTTGCATTGTACTCTACTTAAACTTAAGCATAGAAGTCTGAAAAATTAGTTGTAGCACACCTAAAGTAGCACAGATCACAGCTAATCTTGGCATAAATGGTTTTGAACTGATCCCTGTGATTATTTTCCATTACGTGCAAAGTCTCACACAGAAAGCTAATGTAGACGGCAAGCATCGAATAATGGATGAGAAGGCTTGTAATGCTGCAAACTTCCTGTAACAAGAAAACAGAAAAGTGCAAACGATAGCGCATGTTTCCTAAAAAAGTAACAATACATATTTCCTGCTTGGCTGTTGACTTGGCTGTCTGTATTTCAGAATAAGTAAGTAAGTATTCAAACTTCATTTTCGAGTTCATACTTTAACTGAGAGACTGAAAAAGAGTAAAGTTTCAAAGCCTTTAAACGATCATTAATTAATTCTAGTGGTATTGTTTTGCAAAATTTGTAAAATTCTGTTACTTTTTACTGGATTGCACAAAACGTTATAGAAACTTAAACACCATCGGTACCAAACGTCGCACAACTGCGCTGTAATGGTATTGTTATATCTCTTACACTAGGGGAAACTCTACTCTATTATAAGGAATTGTATGTATATTTTGAGACGCTATTTAGGCAACTCCGTCGGGTCAAAAATGCTAAACTGTTTATTAGTGATTACATACCCACGAATACTTGTTTTCCACTAAGAAGAATATGTAAATATGGCGTATCATTAAGCAGATCTCTTCCTTTATATGAAGGCATCCTTCGTACGACCTAAAATTTCTACAAACAAATAATAAGATATGTAGTACAAGCACCCACTTTTGAAACATTTGAAGCATCAGACGTTTACAGTAAATTAATCTACGACTTGATGCACAGACACACTAGCGTACCTTGTCACAAACTGCATAATTAGGGTGAATCCCAAGACCAGTAAAAGCCAACAACAACCTATTGATTTTGCGACTGCAATAACTTTGTAAACCATTGCAGAATGGTGTGGAGGTGGACGTGGAGGCGGTAGCTGAAACAAACGGTAGATTTTTTAAAGTACAACTCTAGATCCCTATATTCTGATTTTAATAGGATTCTTGTCTGTGGAAGCTGATGTAAAAGTGCGAAGTGGCTGTTGTACATTTTACGGGGACATAAACCCTTGCAGTGCGTTAATAGCCTTTCTTCCACTCAAGTGGAGAATACTCATAAAAACTTAGCATATGCACAGAAAGAGGACTAAAAAGTCTATGCTTAACCCGAGCTCGACCAGGAGGTTGACTATTCCTGACGTGCTTCTACTCCATTTAAACCTTGCAGACGGGTTTGCCTAACTCGGGTTAATCAGGGTAATCCCAGTATTTAAACTCTTATGGATTTCATATTGTGGAACGTTGGCTGACTTTGCACAAATATAGACAATTATGAGATTGGGAGACCGATCATACAGACCTTCTTGTATTCAAGTAGCAATCTTTTGCCCTCCCCATGGAATTTAAAACTAAAGATATTTCGACATGCGATAGCGACGTAAAAGAATTGTTTACACAGTTCTGAAATCCGGTTGATGAGCTTTATTGAGCTTGTGACTTTGATAAGAGTATCCATCACCCTCAACTATGAAGTGAAGGGTAAGAAATTCGGAGTATTAAATCAACTCGGTATTAAATTATGGAAAACTAGTGTTGTCGCACCTATTATTGCGAGTTATAAATGTTCTACCAGTCAATTTAGAAGTCCCAGGAAGACTAAACAGTGCAAGTAATTTTATTATATGTCCGTTCATTACGTTGCTAATATCCAGTTCACACAAGGCTGTTAAACGAGGAAAGCTATCGAATGGGTTTCCAGCATGGAGATATAGTTTTAAGATGGCCAGATGCGACTCCCATGCCTCCATTGGTTGTTTATTAGGTGCTGGTGTATTCGTATGCCTATGTGTGGGAGAGGCAGACTTCAAGAATCTATCGAAGTGATGTAACCGGCGTAATAACCTGCTGCAATTAAGGGAGACTGGATTTCAAAACCAATAGTTAATATGTCTATGTCCTAAAATAATTAAACATCCATTACAAGAATTCACACAAGTTATATTTCGGAACAACACATAATGCGACAATTGATTCCGTCTGATAATTAAGTTATATAAACTGTTCAGTTATAAGCCAGGGGGCGCCAGCCATAAGAGGGGCTCCAATTTTGCCCGAGTATTGTACTATCTGCAATTTCGCTCATTTTCACGTATAATGTTCTTTGGGTGTGATATTTTATTAAACTAGTACTTTTACGGTTTTTGAGTAATTTCACCTCAAAGTTGAGGTCTGCATGTGTAAGGTGTAAGTCTGCATCTGCATAGGAAATATAAAAGTGGTGAATTTATTCTTGTGCCAAAAAATCTCTGGATGAACGGTCTGTATAATTTTGCATCTAGGCTGTAGCTACAATCATGAACAGAGGTACCTTGGATGTTGAATTTTTATTTAGGTTCTTGAAAACTGTAAACAATTTCATTTCAAGTGAACAGTGAACACTTTTTTGCAGCTGAAAAGTCGGGTCCTTGGAATTGCAAACTGATTCAAAAACCTAAATGAAAATTTTAACTCCAGGTTCCGTAGTACTTGAATTGGCGGTTCCATTCACACTAATAGTATCTTTCATCACTTTCGAGATTTTTTAGATTTGAGCATAATTTTTGAAATTGCTGTTATTTTCGAAAATTTGGTTAACGGCATACCAGCTTTAACTCCTCGGTGAGTGCAGAGGGCATCTGGAAAGCTGAAAAACGACTTGAAAGTTGTCACCTGTCGCGAAAGTTGTAAAATTTAACAAAATTGTCTCGAAATTTTTCAAACTTTCTAGAATGTCATGAAGCATGTTTTTATTCTGCATGTTTTGCAAAAATGTTCTAAACAATTTCGTGAAATGTAACAAAACATTTTCCAAAAGCATCGAAAGTTGAAAATCCTTCGAAACAAAATGTATTGAATGTTGGAGAATATATTTAGACAAAATCCCAACTTTCCGGAAACCCTCTGCACGCGCTGAGAAGGTAAAGCTGGCATACACACAGAGTTGGCGCCGGGTCCGGGTACCCGCGGTTACCCGCGGGACGGGCCGGGTCCGGGTCCAACTTTAGGACCCGCGGGTCCGATTCCGGGTGCGGGTCCAAAATACTGAAGAAACTGAATTTTAGTACCTTTGAGGATGTTAAAACATTATAATTTGTTGTTTTTCAAAAAGAAGATTGGTAGAACCGATGTGTTAGGCATTGAGATGCTTAGTAGTAGTAGTAGTAGTTGTCTAGCTTGTTGTTGTTGTCTTTCTAATTTACGTTCGCCTGCTCGCCTACAAACAAAATATGTAACTAGAATGGGAAGCAGAAATATGATAACTCGAATTGATAAGTTAGTATATATAAGATTTTGAAATGCACGCTAAAATAAATCTACTAAACAAGCTCAAGGACATTGTTTAAAATGCAAGTCACCAAAAATTCGTTCACCTTCTTTCCTCCAGAGCAGTCCTTCTCCTTAGTTATCTCTCGTATTGTCTCTGGACTCATGACAAAAACTGCTACCGATATCCAAACTAGCCCCAGCACTCAAATCATATAAAAGTTGTCGTAAAGCGTAAAATAAATTTCCCTAAGGCTTATCACAGGTTTTATTCATGACTGGGATATTAATAAAGCTGCAGTGAAATTTAAGACGGCAGTGAAATTTCAGAATGCAGTGAAGGTTTGAAATGCAAACTGCTTCTTTTTTAGATCAGGGTCTGAACGGGTCCGGGTCCGGCCAAACGGGTTCGGGTCCGGGCCGGGTCTGAAATTTTGGACCCGGAGCCAACTCTGCATACACATAAATCACGGTACTGCATAGGGTCAGAACTGCCTCTTTTGTATTCCAACTTGTGTATTCATGCATTAGGATCTATTTGTAGTATAAATTATGCTGACAGCTGTGCTCAGTACTTCCCAGCGCGCAAATCGGGACCCTCAGATCCCGAATATCACAAAACAGTAATCTTTCAAGTTTTTCAAAATCTGGCATATTATACATCAATCAGCTCTTTGTGCACCGATGAACTCTTCTCATAGAACTATGGCTCGGAAATGCTTCTATTTCAAGTTAACCGCTGTTAAATGTTTCAAGACATCAGTGGTGTCAGTGGCCTGTTTCCCCAAAAAACCCGTTAACAAATCTTCTGGTTACGCTCAAACGGTTTGAAAAAACACGAATGTTTTTATTAATTAATTAACAGTAGTTAGACATAACTGACTAAATCAGGAGAACGGTTGACGTCAATACGCAAAAACTTGCTTGAATTTGCAGCATCACCCTCGTCTTAGCTGACGTTCAATTTGTACTCAATGAATGACTCGTAACCTACGGAGAGCTGAACCAAACAGCTCAAACCTTAGACTTGAAATATATAAATTATGTGGCAAGATTATGTGTTATAATGTGCGAAATCCGTGATTTAAAAAATTTCACGATGGAACCATCCTTATGAGAGTGTTCATTTCCGGTCATTTTATTGACTTTCTCGGATTTAGCTGACTTTTAAATATTGTATTGTCAAACAGGTGTGAAGTTTGACTATACTGAACTTAGTAAAATGTCGTTGCCTGACTTTTGATCTCTAGGATAAGACTAAACTACAGGTGAACAACTGTGGTGTGTGATGCTGGAGAACAGTAGTATAGTAGGAACATTTCGACCCCCGCTCCCGGGAGTCAATGACCTTGAAAGTTTAATGTCCCTTGAGGTTTGAGTTTGAAAAGTTTTTAAGACCATCTGTTCTCCTTAGGGCTTTGTTTTCGAAACTTCTCCTTGCCGTCCCTCTGTGTTCTTCCCCCGGGGCTTGGGACCCGGCGTCGGCCCATTACCGGACTCCTACCTTCCTAGTCTATACACTACCTAACTTACCTAACCTAATCTACCTCACCTACCTACCTAACTACCTAATTCCTAATCTACCTAAACTATAGTACACTACCTCATCTACTTCCTACGTACCTACCTATCTATCTTAGCTAATTTATTTACACTAACCTAAGCCCGGTCCATCACCATCTAATATTTTTGTGTTTTTATGTTTTATTCTTTTTAATTTTTTTCTGTATACAATATACAACAGATATATACACGTAGCCCTGAAGAGGACTGTTGGGATAAAACAAGCACAACAACCAATACTAGTCATATGTAGGTTATATATCCAAAGGTTATATATCCACCGTACTCACCCCAATCTGCTAACACTTTCCTTTTGGGGTAGACATAACCAAGGGCGTCCTTAGTTTGTTGATACTGGACTGTTTTATTTTCTGGATGCAGGAACCCCCGATTTTCCCCAGACTTTGTATTTCCTGTTTCTAAAACTTCTTTGAAATCTTCTGGGTCATATTTATTGAGGGCCTTGCTAACCCCTTTATGGGAGACCTTAGTCGTCTTTCCCCAAGCTAGGTAAGTTTTACTACAAAGGGCTATTATACCATCTCCGGTCCATTCCTCTTTGAACAATCCAGGGATACGTTTTTGGGAAGGGTCTAGGACAAAGAAATCTTTAAGAGCCTTTTGCCATTGTTTTTCATTTCTAATAGGGACACAATCACTTAAGTTTTTGGAAGAGCAGGCGAAATAGAGGGAGTCGGTATCCATTTGACACAATTGGAAAGTTTCGGGCCACAAATTTGGTTTTAGGCAATCATAGTAGAATTGGAGCATCCTAAGTTTGGCGTATTGGTAGACGAAGAACCCCACTAATTCCGGAAGACGGTAAACAATTTTGGACTTAGCTGATTGCACTTCGTATACCCCATTTCCCAGATCATCTAGTCTTCTAAACCTCCACCCATTCACTTCTCTGCTGGCTCCTGACCTTTGACAATATTTTACATCTTGGTGCTTTTCTAAGTTTGTAATAGTTCGGCCATAGTAAGAATTTCCCAAAAGTTTAAACATTTCCCCTTTGAGTGCTAAATCTGGATCGGAATCGGCTGCTGATTGGTGGTAAGTAACTTCATCTCCCAGTTCTTTGAAACAAGCCTTAGGTTTGAATTCTATTGCCTGGTAAATCTTAGTAATTTTCAGCCCGTGTTTTAAATACCACTTAATTAGAGGAGTAGCCAAAAGAATTTTCTTTCGAAAATAGCTTCCAATTAGACCCCTTCTAGGTTGATTCATAAGATCATTCAAATCGCAAAATGTTTTCATGTGATCCCCAATATCTTCCTTAGTAGTTTCTACATTTTTGAAAATAGGGGTCATCTCAGCAAAATGTTCTTTCTTATCTTCAGGAACCTCAATATCTACCTCAACTAGTCCGAAGAGTCTGTTGGCTTGAATTTGGGTAACTAATTGTGCAAAAGTGAGGACCGATTTTTTTCTTAGAGACATTGAAGTATTCCTCCATAAACTCTTGCATATCCGGGGAATCTTTTAGGTCTTTATCAAACTCGCATTCCCACTTTTCAAGTAATTCGAAACCGCCATCTTTAATTGACTGGGAGACTCTTTCTGTTCTTTCCCTTCTTTTAGTTCTATCTTCTGGGTCCTGATTCCTATCCAATTGGCAGCCGTGCCCGTGGAAATAGCACCCATGAAATTGTAGGACTAGATTCTTTTCGGAGACCCACCTATCCACTTTAGATTTTCCTATTCTTTTTGTCCCCCATTGTAAGCATGCTCAACTCGAACCCCCATTGACTTTGCCATATACTCCAGCCACATTGCTTCTTTTCTACCCCGTTGTAGCCATCTCTTGAATTTCCCATCTTCAGTGGGTTTCCATTCGGCGTACAGGCCAGTGGGCATTTCTTGCATTGTGCACCAGAGATATAGGGCGTTGGCGTCGAACCCAAAAATTTGAGCAACTTTGAACCCATTTGTAATTTCAGTTACCCCAGCTTCGTGGAACCTATGGAACACTAAACTAGGACCCCCCACTATATTGTCCTTAATTAATTTATGCCAATGTTCTGTGAACTTATTAACAAGGGGAACGATCGTATGTTTTGGAATTTTATTCATCATATGTTTATATGCTAGCCCAGGTAGAGAAATTGCCCCACTTTTAAACATGTCAATCCCCATAGTTTTCCAAAATTCTACCATTTTTTCGGTAGCTTGAAGGAAGGGCCCTACATCCAAATTATTGTACCAAATTAGTTGATCCCTTATAGTTTTAAATTTGTATTTCCTCCAGGCTGCTACAACTGCTATAAAGTCCTCATCTGAAATTTCTTTTTGTTTAAGGGTTGAGTAGTACAAGTCACGGTGGGGGAATCCTTGGTTTAAAAATTCAAGGGAAGTGAAGGCTTCATAGGGGAAGGCACCTTTTTGATCCTCAATCTTGAATCCCTTTAGCCACTTTTTGTAGGAGGTCCCAGCGGCAAGGTAATTTGTAATGTCAAGGAAGTACCATTTGGGGGTAGAGAGGGCCATGTAGTTGTTATTCTTTTTGACTACATACTTAATTTCTTGGCCATTTAGGAGTAAATTTTTGATTAAACAAGACTTTATAAGGTTCATATCAAATTTTCCTGAGTTGAATCCTAGAGTTGGAACTGCCTTAAGCCATTCTTCGAATTCGGCTAGAAGTTTTTCGTGCTCAGCTAGACCAGAAAGGGTGGGCTCATAGATTTCCCTAAGAAGTTCGTAGGCCTTATCGGCTATCACTTCCATATAGTCCTTCATTCGGACCACTAAATCGTAGGGATCCCCAGTAGTAATTAGGCAATTTGGAGCTTCGTAACCTGGGACATTGGATGCAATGGAAACTGAAGCTGGGATTAGTTCTTTTTCGTAAATCAACTTTGGCCCACTTTTCTTATCAGTTTCCTTGAACATACATTCGAAATCGTAGGCAATTCTAAACGGGTAGTACCATTCTGGCACCGGGATTCCTAACTCGCTTATCTTTTGGAGAATCGTTTTCGTTGGCCCAACTCCACCACCAGGAAAGATATGCTTTATACCTTTCTCACAGCTTTTCGTATGTTTCATGAAGTTGCCGTGATGGTGGAATAACTTATCACAGTTTGAGCACTTCCAAGTTTGGGTGAATTTGTTCACATTTTTGATGAAAGAGAAGTGGTTTTCATAAATGTTTAGGGCCATTTTCCGGGATCTCTTTCCCAAAGGCCTTCGAATAAGTTTGGCTGCAACATCTGTAATTTCTTGATCCCGTTCGTGATTTTGAATTACAAGTTCATTGAGATCTTCAGGTTCCTCATCGGCTTCCTCAGATGTAGGTCCAAGTTCGTAAACGGAAATACCAATATCAAATTTGTCTTCAATCTCATCTAGTTCCTCAAGGCAAACCCCATTAAACTCTTCCCCAGGTTGTACCCATTGATCGATTAGTTCATTTGTTTTTTCCTCTAATGCATTCAATTTTGATCCAAGGCCTAGAGCTAAGCATCTAAATAAACACTTTTCATCCTGATATGGGCGTCCAGTGTGATCATTTTTTACAAGAGCATTGATACCACGATTGTTTTTTATGTAATCGGGTAGATACCTAGCCTCGCCCACTGCATAGGAAATAAGTTTATTTATGTAGAAGCAAACATTTGTAATCTGAAGGACGGTCCATTTAGTATTAGGGCGCTGCTGTCTAACCCATTCAAGGATGTCTCCCCGGTCTAACTCATAGAAAATTTTTCCTAGATCCCCCTCATTTGAAATATGGATTGGCTCATCAAAATACCGGTTATTTCCGGATGGATAGTAGAATCTAAGCTCCCCGTCTTCGATATTCCTAAGAACAAATCCGAAAGAAAGATTAAATTTGAACTGCCATCTCTGAAGCTTGAAAATAATTTTGACCAGGTCCTTCAATTTGGACGGGTCCTCCAGCCGAAAGTTATACCTATTCTGAATGCCGGAAGAAATGAAATATCTGGTCCTAATCCGACTCCAATTTTCTCTATAAATTTGGGCGAGGTCCTCGGGTAAATCTTTCACAATACTCCTGGTTAATTTGGGGGCATCTTCAGTAGGGAGATTAGAGAAATGGGTCTGTCTTAAGGTTCGAGGGTCCTGAAGTTTGGGGGCTTCTCTGTGAGTTCTCAAATGTCCCTGATATCCTTTGTAGGTTTTGTATTTAAACCCACACTTTCTGCATTCATAAGAAGGTGGCGCAATTGCAGGATGGAACTTTGTAATATGCCGGACCATATTGTTTTTACGGGTAAAGGTCTTCTCACAATGTGGACAATGGAAAATGGGATTAGAGGAATGGATAGCCTTGTGCTTTTGTAGCTCGGCCAAGGAGGGGAAAGAGTCGTTGCAGGAGGGGCAGGTGTGGGATGTGCCAGCAATTGGGGTGATGGTTAGGGGTAGGGATTGAGCGTAGGTCCAGAATTCGTCGTTCCCTATTACAGTTTTGCCGTCCCACTCAGTTTTTGTGAGGGAGATGGCTTGGGCCCGAAGGGCCTGGGTAATTTCGGGATTTCCCTTCCAAATTCCTGTTTCAATGGCAGCGTTCAACTGAGCAATCGAAGACATGATCAAAATTAGAAGAATATTTATCAGTCGTTTTTATGTAATTACCCTTTATATGCACTTAGTCACTCTTATTTACCGTTTATATGTCCTTCTGTGTTTATATGCAGTACTTGAAAATTGTCGCTTTTATTGATTTAGAGCTTCTATTAAATATTCGTTTATATGAGCTTCCCTTGAATTTGTGTATATACTTTCAAGTTAGAATAAAGTTTGATGCTTTTATGTACTTTGGATTCGGAAGATTGTGGCTTTCGTTTATATGAACCTTAGCGCTTTTATGTACTTTGATCCTTTTATGTAATTTGAAAGTTTCCTTTATATGCTATTCGCCCTTTTATGCACTTCCTCGTTTATATGTCCTTCTAGTAACTTTGAATATATGTATATACTCTCCAAAACTTGGACTTTTTATTGATGTTGCTTTTATGTACTTTATCGTTTATATGAATAGCCAAGATCGCAAAGAGAGAGAGAGAGCGCAGAAAGAACCGACCGTTCGCGACGACTGACAGAGTCCAACTGACGGGGTACCCGATTTTTGCGCCCTTATATAGGTTTTTGTTAATTCCCAGGGGACAAAGATCAAAGGTGCCGACAGCGGGGGTAATCAATCAAAAGTGACAGGTCATCAATCAAATTTGACAGGTGCGGCAAAGATCAAAGGCGCCGACAGGGTGGGTCATCAATCAAAAGTGACAGGTGTCCCAAGGGACGACAGATGGTAAGCGTGGTTTTGTTAAAATAAAATTTTGGAAAAGTCCCAAGGGAGAACATATGGCAAGCGTAGAAAAAATTTGGCAAAATGGTCCCAAGGGAATAATTATCGGGCTTCGGTTTTGGGTCCCTGGGGATGACAGATGGCAAGCGTACAAAAAAGTTTGTGAAACGGTCCCAAGGGGATAATAATTTGGCGTTGGTTTTCGGTCCCTGGGGATGACAGATGGTAAGCGTGGATATGATTTTTGTCAAATGGTCCCTGGGGACGGCAGATGGCAAGCATGGCAAAACGTTATTGGGAAGAGTCCCAAGGGAATAAAAATGAAAGTTTAGGTAGCGTGGAGTAAAATGACGTCATAAAAACCAGAACTTGATACCAATTAATAAACAATATTGAAATGACCAAGATGAGCCAACCAAGATATAAAATGAGCCCAAGCAAGGACATTCTCCATTGTGGTTTTGCTGTCATACTCACTCTAGCCTTTCTAGTCAGTGTTTCTTTAAATATTTGGTTATGGACCGGAAGTTGTAAGGAGCGACTTCACATAGACTACCAAACAGACGGAAGGATACGGATCTCCAAAGGATACTGTAATCGCCATATCTCCCAACATGTTTACTACACTCCACCCCAATTTAGTGCAATTCTTAACCTCTACTATGAATGCTCAATAGGAAGTTGTGTAACCGCCACAGCTAAGCACTGTCCCTTCATTTCAGAGGTATACAATTTTCAGCTTTGCCTTGACGTCAATAAAAACATAGAAAGCGCTTACCTCGGGCCTATCTATCTTACAAAAAGCTAGCTCAATGACTTGTATTCCTTGTGAATTTCTCTACTTCAAGCACCCGTTTACCTGCATGGTTTCCGCACCGACTAAAGCAGGGAAGACAACATTCGTGTCAAAACTTGTGAAAAATGCACATAGATTGATAAGACCTCCCCCGAAACGAGTTATTTGGTGTTTTACCGAGTGGCAGGCGGCCTACGAAAAAATAGATGCTGAGTTTGTCGAGGGTTTACCTGACTTGGAGCAACTAAAAGGGAACACAGAACCAATTTTACTAATTCTCGACGATCTTATGGATGAAGTAAAAAAGGACTCTAAACTGGTCAGACTGTTCACCCGGGGATGCCACCACTGGTCTTGCAGTGTCATACACATCACCCAGGACCTATTTTATGATAAACAAAGAACTAACCGGATAAACTGCCAATACATAGTTTTAATGAAAAATCCAGCAGATAAGCTTACGGCAATGAATCTAGCCCGACAAATGTTTCCAACTAACACCGCTTACTTTATGGAATCTTTCAACCACGCAACCTCAAAACCCCACGGTTATCTCTTAATTGACCTGGACCAAGAAACCCCAGAGCAGTACCGCCTTAGAACATATATTCAACCGGACAGGGGTCTATCTCCCGAAATCAATAAAAACGGGGAAGAATCAATAAAAACGCAAAATCCCTAAACCATACAGCATTAAATCAATAAAAACGCAAGCATTCTAATAAATCAATAAAAGCGCAAAATGGCCAAGAGATTTGAAAGTAATCTTCCGTGTCTCATACATCTCTGCAACTGTAAGAA
Source organism: Trissonchulus latispiculum (assembly GCA_030248195.1). Taxonomy (NCBI): domain Eukaryota; kingdom Metazoa; phylum Nematoda; class Enoplea; order Enoplida; family Ironidae; genus Trissonchulus; species Trissonchulus latispiculum. The sequence continues at coordinate 55,712 of JASAND010019109.1, forward strand.
AAAGGTCAGAGAAGCTATCATTGAAAGCAGTGATCTTAGTTTAATCCGAACTATCTTAGACTGCATTGAGAACGTACTTTCTGGAAACGTCGAACTAACTGAAGCAGACAAAAGAGCTCTACGCAAACACGTAAATATATTACGAACTTTGAGAGATAAGAAAGTAAAACTTAAGGAGAAAAAGCAAATTATAGTTCAAAAGGGTGGCTTTATCCCCGCTCTCCTCGGTCCGCTAATTGGGATAGTCAGTGGTATTGCAAGTAGCTTTATAAAATAATGGAGTACTCAATCCTAGTAAAACCTGAAGAGTTCGATCAGCATCAAGAAATTCTAGAAAAAGACGTCGTAGAAAAGTTAAAAGGTAAAGAATCTGCCGACACAAAGTTGAAAAAATACCAACAGGCTAATTACAGGCGACGGTTCTTGAAGGAAAAGCCCTATAAATTAGACATAACCACTACCGAACCCACCGAACAGGCCCTTCCCGACATTGTCTCCACTCTACCTATAACTCTCCAAAGTAAAGGGAAAAATCTCATTAACTTTGTCCAATCTATTCCTGACTTCAAAGTAAACGAGAAAGGGGAGATAGAGTATAAAGGTAAATCTGAGCCGGGTTCTAGAATCTTCGACCTAATCCATGACTTTGTCCGCAACCGTAAAACTGTTTCTGCTGCAAGGGGTTGGGAATTATTCGCAGAGGCTCTAAGGGAAAGTAACGTTCCAAGGGAGTTTATCGGCAATCGTCAACGGTGGGAAGCAATAAAAGGCACCCCATCCATTGCAGACACGGTTGAACGGATACGAAAAGTAAGACAGAGACTTCAGTTTGGAACCGGACGCTACGTAGATCAACCTGAAACAACAAGCGACAAAACAGTCAGAACTAAGCGAAAACGTACTAAAGGTGTAAAAGGCGCAGAACGGAAACATTTTAACTTCAGTAAAGCACTGGCAAAACTAAAATGGAAGACCTTCTAACCAAATTATATTACGATCCCACCCAACCCTCAGCGTTTTCCGGTATAAACACTTTAGCAAAAGCATCAGGAGTCTCTCAAAAACGGATCAAGGGGTGGCTGGGAAAGCAATATACCTACTCTGTCCACAAACCAATAAAGCGAAAGTATCCTCACCTTAGTTACGTATTCCATGATATAGATGAGCAGTGGCAAATTGACTTAGCAGACATGGCAAACCTAGCTGACCAAAACGACGATTACCACTTCCTACTAACCTGTATTGACGGCTTCAGCAAGTACGCGTGGGTAGAACCGGTAAAAAGCAAATCGGGGGCTGACATTACTGCGGCTTTTGAAAATATTCTAGCTCAGGGACGTAAACCCCAGAAAGTGTTAAGTGACAGAGGGAAAGAATTCCAGAATAAAAAGTTTCAAAGTTTACTAAAATCAAAGGACATTCGCTACTACACCTGCAATAACCCAGACATTAAATGTAGCATAGTTGAACGTTTTAACAGAACCCTGAAGACTAAAATATGGAAGTACTTTACGCGAACAAGGAGCTACAGGTACCTAGACGTTCTCCAAAGTTTCGTCAGTGGTTATAACAATTCAAAGCACCGTACAATTAAAATGAGTCCAGTTGAGGCTTCGATACCAGAGAATGAGGGGAAGGTAAGGGAGATCTTCCTAGGAAAAGGCAACAGGTTAAGCAAGCAGTTTAAAATAGGGGACATTGTTCGAATAAGTAAGACTAAAGGGAGATTTGAGAAAGGCTATCTACCAAATTGGTCAGAGGAACTTTTCAAAATAAAGTCGGTTCACCCAAGCGGAATGTACGAACTTGAAGACTTAGCCGAAGAGCCAATACAGGGCCTGTTCTATCCCGAGGAATTACAAAAAGTTGATAAACCCGACTCTTATTGGGTTGAAAAGATAATAAAAACTCGGAAGCGGGGTAGAAAGAAAGAGTACTTTGTCAAGTGGTTAGGCTATCCAGATAAGTTCAATAGTTGGATATCAGAAAATGACGGATTTCTATATGTTCCTCCCCAGTAACACGGGGGACTTCAAAACTAACTCTCTAAATGATTATCGGGTTAAGCTCCCTCATAGAATAAAATTACAGGGTGAGTGGGAAGTTGCTCTCGTAGAAATGATGTATCCAGTGACTTGGGGTAATCTTTCTGCAGCTAACTCGGCCGTCTCCTTTAAGTTTCCAGACAAGACCTCAATGGTTAAACTCCTACCTAAACGACACTACGAAACAGTGGACGACCTATGTGATGCAATTAATTTCACTATACTTAACATGGAACACCCCGTCACAGGCGAGAGAGCACCAATTAAATTTAGATTCGATGGGTATAGGCACAGGGTAATGTTTTCAATACCAAAGACCTTTCCCAATACCGTTAAGTTAAGCAAAAATCTCTGGATGATGTTAGGTTACTACCCCGACCCAATGCAAAGGGACGGTGATCCAGTAGATGACAAAATAGTTTTCGTAGCTGAGTCTGAACCTGATCTTAGACTGGGTTTCTACTCTCTCTTCGTTTACTGCGACCTGGTGGCTCCTCAAGTTATAGGAAACGCACTGGTCGCTCTAATTCGGGTAGTTACAACAGAGGGAACTCATGGGGCGGTAGTAAATAAGGAATACCACAATCCACATTACGTCCCTGTCCTTCACAAAGACTTCGATACTGTAGAAATCAATATAAACGATGATGCGGGAAGGCCTGTACAATTTGCATTCGGAAAAGTTTACGTTAAGCTTCACTTCAGAAGGCGACGATAATGCGCTGCCAGTACATACCCGAGACTCAAGATACTTGGGAGCTAACCCTACTTCAAACTGGTGGGGCGCTTCCTGCATACGCGGGGCTTCCGTACCAACGAGGAGCAGGGATAGGCAACATATTCCGGGGTTTATTTAGAGCCGCACTTCCAATTCTTAAACGAGTCGGTCTATCTGCAGGCAAAAGTCTAGCAAAAAACGCATTAGCACTAGCATCAGACGTAACCCAAGGTGAAGACATAAAAGCAGCTGCGAAACGGAGAGGTAAACAGTTTCTTGGTGAGACATTAACCGCTGCAGGTGAACATATTCAACAAGGTGAAGGTGTTGGTCAAAGACCTAAATCTAACAACATAAAAGGAGTGCGCGGACGAGGTAGACCACCGAAACAAAATTTAGATATATTCACATAATGACTAAGCAAGTAGATTCACGATCTCTCCCTGGGTTCAAGTCAGAACTGGACCTATTCTCTGTTCCACCTACCCAAGTCGCCGTTGAGCACGGGTACTGGGCGGAAATCGGTCCTCAAAATCCAATTACAGACTCAGGGCCTTACCGTTTCAACGTTCCTAAAGACTCGTACATGCTTGATCTGAACAAAAATTACCTCTACCTCCGGGTCAAAATTGAGGGCGATGCAGGGACTCCCATTAACCTTTTCGGCAAAACCTTCTTCCAGCGTTGCATAGTCAAACTTTCAGACAAGGAAATTTACAACTCGGGGCCCCACTACGCGTACCAGGCCTACATTGAAACTATGCTAAATTACTCTCGCAATGCAAAAGAAGGCCATTTACAGGCTGCCGGCTACGAGTTCGACTCCGGTACAAGGGGCACCTGGGTGGCAACAAAGTCTGCTGAGTTTATGGCACCTATCCACTGCGACCTGTTTAAACAGGAAAAGTACCTCCTAAGCGACTGTCAACTGACTATTGAGCTGCACCGAAATCCCGATGAGTTCTGTCTCAGTTCTCAGGGAAGCAGCAAAGTAAAGGTTGAGGACATGCGCTGGTACGTAAGAAAGGTTAAGTGTCAGGACTCTATGTCTCTCGCTATTGAAAATATTCTTTCCCAAGGTAACACTGCTAAATACCCCATCCGACGAACTAAGGTGGTGGCTAGACATCTGAGCGCAGGCGTACAAACCATCGTCGAAAATTCTATATTCACTGGCCAACTTCCTAGAAAGGTGATTATCGGGGTAGTCAAGTCTGAGGCGTTTAACGGTTCTCTGACAGCTGACCCCCTGACCCTGGAGACTATTAACATCACCGAAATTAGTCTAAAATGCGGGGACGAGTACATTCCTAGACAACCCATGAAAATTGACTTCTCTAAACCTCGGGGGTACACCTTCCCTTTTGTTTTTCTTTTTGAAGCTATCGATATGGCTGGGGATGACAAGGGGTGCTACATTAGCTACTCCGATTTCAAAGATGGTAACGCTTTCTTCGCCTTTGATCTCACCCCGGATAACACTGACACCGGCGCCATGCAGTTAATTCGAGAGGGAGACGTCTCTCTGCGGATGGAACTGAGTAAGGCGTTGAGTGCTACAAGCTATCCACAGGGGGTTGAAATCATTATATACGGGGAATTTGATAACCTTGTCTCAATCGACTATAACCGCACACCTTTCTTTGATTACGCCATATGAATACACTAGAAATTGAAAACACACTAGCTCCCTTAGTCCAAAATTTCGTTGGAGTCTTTCCTATTGACCACCTTCCTGACATTCAACATGAAACGAGCTGCTTCGTAGCCAACACCGACCCCTGCCAACTTCCTGGCCAGCACTGGGTTGCCTTGTATTTAGATGATTACGCTGAGTACTTTGACAGCTACGGCCGACCTCCACTTAAAGAGTTTGATAAATACGACCGATTGCAAAAACATAATCCCATTCGCTTACAAGATTACACTACTTTCGTCTGTGGGGAGTACTGCATCTACTTTCTATACCATCGGGATAAAGGGATTTCCTTCGAAGACATAATCTCTTATCTTAGAGAGCGACCCTCGAAAAACGACGAAATTGTAAAAAGTTTTGTAGAATGTCTGAGGTAAAATTGACCCTTCATAAATGGCCGGGCAGAGCAGGTGGTCTAACAGAGTTAGGTGGGAGATAATGGGAACGGCTCTACCGATGAAGTTCGGTTGGACTAAAATACTAATAATCACCGTCTGCTCTATCTTCCTAATAGCGGTGACACTGACTGTCTTAGTGGGTGCACTTATTTCTCCAAAGTTTCTGTGTCTGGATAAAACAAAGATAGACCAACTCAGAAAATCTTTCAATCAAAAAGTTAATCTAACCGTCCTCGGAACTGAGCCTTGTTGGTACTCTCTCAACATCGACTGGGGTAAAGTATGCTTCAGTCACAACTATGACGTTTTAAGCGTCTCTATCCAAACAGTCCTCTTTAGGGCTCCCCAAGGAAAAGGGGTAAAAACCACTTGTACATAGTGTGAATAGTATATTAGGGACCAAAAAAAGTATAAAACTACAAAACCACAAAAAAATTACAAAAAACAAAAACCATTAATGCGGCCTGGGCGAAAGCTCAGAAGGTTCCCAAGCCCTTCCGGTGAGCCGGTAAAATCGCAGAGGGGTGGACTCAAAAGTTAGTGAGCTCCGAAATCAGCGAAAACTTAATGCCGTCGAGGTAAACAGTGGTACATAATGTTGGCACTACACCTCGTGGACGGTCAACGTAAATGAAAAGCCGAGCAACTATTAGCTAACTCAAAAGTCTATATAAACGATCAAATCTTAGGCACCTCGTCAGTTTGACTTGATCTTTAGTCGTGAGCGGTCGGTTTTTCACCTCACTGATTACTACGATCAAATTGGGTTTAAACACAAAACAAACACGAATTGAACTGAACTTAAAAACAATAATTAGACTTACACATGGCGTTGACAATTACTCCGTTTTCTACTGGTGCTAACTGTAAACTTTGTCACACACCCTTGGAAAAACTAGTAAACAGTTACTTTCACGAAAACAGCGAGGCTTCATTCCCTCTCATTGGTCCAATATATTTCTGTGAAACTTGTTACATAAGACATGGAAGAATAAGTGGTTCTTGTTGTTCACACTTAGAAGCAGACGTGCATATTTTTGAGATGGCGACCGACATGCCGGAGCACCAGACGTTTTGTTTCGTAAAACCTAGGTCGAAATGCGCCATTTGTCTAGAAGATTTTGATAGTCACCTTGTATGTCGTAAGCTGAGTTGTGACCACATATTTCATGAGTTCTGCATTACATCTTGGTTTCTGAGACATTACACCTGTCCTGTATGTCGTTCTGGGATAGAAACCGAAAGCAGTTTGAGAATTGTTGAGACCGGTGTGCTTGCTTAGTTAAAAATAAAAAACATCGCATTAATAAAAGCAATAAAAGCGCGACATTAACGACACAAACGAGCAAACAAAAATGGAGTATTCTTGGAGTATTCTAATTTCTGCCATAGACGGATTCGGATTTTATTTTAATCCAACCAAGTATGGCTCGCATGAAGAGGCAAAACAGGCTGCCCAAACGTTTCTAGCAGCGAACTCTCAAATTGTGGCACCCCTAATTAGGGTGGACAAAACACTTAACGGTGAGGTATTAAGATCAGTTATTATTTCAACAGAGGAGGATACAGAATACGAAGTATCTCAATAGCGAAACTGTAACTATCCCAACAGTCCTTTTAAGGGCTCCCCAAGTAAAAGGGGCAAAAACCAACTAACAATCCATACTAACAATTCTACTAACAAATCTACTAACAATATAAAAAACTCGAAAAACCAAATAAAGTGGAATTGAAAATGAAAAAATAGAAAATACAAAAATATTGCATGCGCCGGACTAGGTGAGGTTAGTTTAGGTAGCGTATGTATATACATCAGTTAGGTACGTAGGAGTCCGGTAATGGGCCGACGCCGGGTCCCAAGCCCAGGGGGAAGAACGCAGAGGGACGGAAATAAATGCTTAAAATCCGAAGCAAATGGTTAGGATTCAGGTATATTATAGGATTGCATAAGTAGTTAGGATCGTAGGTAGGCAAGAGGTCAGAAGGTCAATTGTGTGGAAATTGAAGGTAAAGGAAAACTGTGAAGTGAGAATATATACACACTCCCAGGATGGGTCAAACTTGTAGGGAAAGGTCAATAGGTCATTGACTCCCGGGAGCGGGGGTCGAAATGTTCCTACTATACTACTGAGAACTGTTCGGTCCTGACCAACTGGAAGTCGACGAAATAATTACAACGGTTTATTGTAATTTCAGCAAAGACTTGACGACAAAATTAGAACAAAACATTAACTTTTAGGCACGAGTATAAACTTTAACAAAAATACAAAATACTGACCAAACTCCCGGCAAAAGCCGACTGTGCGACAAAGGCAAACCAAATAGAACCCAACCCAAATCTTCCCAACTCGAACCTATCTGGCGAAACTCGACTGATCATAAACAATTTATTCCCCCAACTTCGCTACTCAACCTTCTCATACGCAAAACCCACTACAACTGAACCTGACTAACCCAATATGGAGAATCCCAACAATTAGCTAGCCAGACCTGCAAATTTAGACAGAAGTAAAGTTAAATCATTGAACGTTTGTCGAATATAATGTTAATTTCACTTAGGCTTAGCAGCTCGCATAGAATTTATATCTTTCCTGTCGGTGCTAACTTCACATAATACCCCCTCTTTTGGCCCCGGGCGGCCTCGGACGGGTCCACTCAGTTAGACAACGTGATAAAAAGAAGGTCACTCACAGGTACCTAGGTACTAGTAAAGATAAAACTTTTGTGAAAATTACGTAAAGATAAAAAGAAACAACTACGGTGAACATACACCATACCACGGTTGAGCACACAACTTTTCTAACATGCTAACCGGCCGACGGTAAAACTACTCGTAACTGAATCGAGACATTTTTGACAAACTACTGCAAAAACTTACTTACCTACTACAAAACCTACGTAAAAAATTTTCAAATTCCCGACCGAGTACACCCATGTACCAAAAGAGTAGGGAGCACCGACAGGAAACAATAGCAAAAAACAAGGACAAAAACCCAATATTGTGAATATATATAAGTGAAAGAGAAATTATTATGCATAGAAATATCAAACAACTCAAGAAATCAAAAAATTGTACATGTAATTAGCAGCCATAATGGAATGAAGTAGTATGAATAATGCCAACAAAAATACTAGATTAGTAAAATCAAGAAAGAAAGAGTTAGTGTCATCAAGAAATTGTAATGATTCAAGAAAAAGCAAAGAAAATTTGAAATATGAAAAAGAAGAATAAACCGTGTAACCATATTTAGTAGAAAAACAAAACAGACAGAAAAGTGATAGAGAAAAACTAACTATACCGACACCGACATTTACAACGGATATACCGAGGTGGCGAGCGCCCGAACAAAAAGTAGGAAAAATATAATCAAACTAAACCCCAATTTTAAAAGTTTTGTCCCTGCGGCTCCCTCCCTGTAAATCACAACCAGATACTAGAACCCGAAAAAGATACCAATCACCTATACATTGATTAAACAACAATACAAAAATCACAAAATCAGGGTGGGGGGACAGTGTCACAGGTGTGCAGAAGATGGGACACTTGCGGTTTACTCCCCAGCACCGCAGACGGGAGCATTCCAGACCGTAGACTGTCACTGAGCAACGAACCCGTCCAGCCGGACCCTACCAGAGCAAACCGTACCAGGCCTCGAAGGGTCTCCTGTCAAAGTTCACTAAGTCTAACCCAACCAAACCAGGACCAAAGTCAAACGGGACTGGGACCAGGCACAAATTAATGGCCGAACAAGCCGTGCACCGCCTGGCCCAGCATCCCCATGGCGGCAGGTAGACCAGGAAAAGTTCACAAAGGCCAATAGGCCACCAGACGAAGGCAGAAGGCTCCCAACCCTTCCAAAGGCCGGAAACCAGCGACCAAGCCTGACCAAAAGCCGACGAGGTAGCAGACGGAAACAGACAAAAAGAGCCTGCCCCACGGCAAAAGAGGCAAGAGAGCCACAGGCACCGGAACGACCATGGCGCCATACCACAAACAACCAAAGAACGCAAAGCGCCCCAACAGTCCAGAAGGCCAAACCAGGGAGACCAGCAAAGCAAGGCTCCCAAAGATGGAACTGGTGAGCAGTGAAGGCATGCCCACCGACGTAGAAAAATGGCCGGAAAGCCGCAGGCAAGGCACTGAGCCGACCACCAACCCAGATGGAATCAAGGCAGAGGGTGCCAAACGCCCCAAAAAGTCCAAATAGGAGACCGAAAAGGCCACCACCGAATGGTGCCAATCCACATGGCTACCACACAAAGGCATTGTGCCGCCCAGAGCCAAAGCCGACGGCCAACCAGACCGAAACAAATCCCGGCCGCCCAATCCAATCACCCAAAGACCAGACCATGGCCGTAACAAGCAGTCCAGAGGCCTGGCAGGACAAGAACCGAGTAGGGATCCAGCACCTACAACCACCGACCAGTCACGGCGACAACCAACCGCGCCAGAACCAGTGCCAAGGCAATGGCCGGTAAGATCCAACCCAAACCAGCTGACACTATTCCTCGGGAGCATACCCGGCACTGAGGATGGGGGGTCGGCACCGGCATAGCAGACAAAAGATTAGCTAAAACACACAAAAACAAAAATTAAGGCAATCAAATAAAGTACAGAAGAATCATGATTAGATAATGGCAAAATTAAACAAAACAAAACATTGACGATACAAAGTTACAGCCCCACCTATGACTTTAGTAGCTCCAGAACCAATAGGAGAATCGCAGCCCCGGTTAGCGGAGGAGAAACCCCATAGGCCTGTGCTTATCAAAGAGAGTCTCAAGGCTAAACTAACTGAAACGGAATCAAAAGTAAAAAGAATGTTAAGGAGCGTGCGGCCCACCTCACCCGGTATGCGGAGACCGGAGCGGCCCGCAACTTAACACTCCAAAAGAGAGTGTGAAAAAGATAGGAGCGCCAAAAGTTAAAAGTTGTAAAAAGTTAAAAAGAAAAAGTCCAATCTGCTGTGTGGAATTTAGAAAAATCAGCGAAAATCAAAAACTGAAGTTTATTCCTGTGAAAGAAATGAAAATTCGAACGAAATATAATCAAGAAAATTGAATGTAAGTATCAAGAAGAAAAATCTATACGTACTAGAATCAAAAAAAAGAAGAAGAAAATTTTTGAAACGTTTGCAAAACTCAAGGAATCCAATAAATAGAATACTCAAGTGAAAAAGAATTTATGAATTTAATCGAGAGAGCAATGGAAAGAAGAAATTTATCAAAGAGATCATCTAGAAAAATCAAGAATAGAACGACATACGTCAAGAAATGAAATAAAATAACCCACACAGCAGATAAAACTTAAATGTAAAAATAGTAAAAGAAAAGAAAACGGAAGAACCCCCCACCCCCCATGGTAAAACAGTAAAGAATGAAAGAAAAAGATAAAAAGAATTTTAAGCACCAGTTTTAGCACCAACCCGTAAATAAAGGGGCAAAAAAAGACACAAGAAACTGCATGAGAACTCAGGGCGGGACGATCCGACCGATCGCCGCCCGGTGGGCCCGCTGCCTCTCATTCCAAAGTTCTTCCATTTCACGATTTAAATTGGGAAACAGCTCAGCGCGCAAAATCATCATGAGTTTTCCCAGCCAGTTGCGGTTTTTCTGTTTATGCACGCGAATAACCTCACTAGTAATCTGGTTTTGAGACAAATTGTCGATCTGATTTTTATTCAAACCAATTCCCCCAATACGGGTTACTGGTAGCTTCAACCAGCAGTCGGGAGCCGGAATCGCGCAAAAAAATCTCAAAACTCAGGGCAAGATTTGGCCTTGGCACGCAGGACTTCAAGCATAACAAACGCGCGTACGTGCATATCTTTGCCTTGCCACAATTTGCGAATAACTGAATCAGGTGGCAACCAACCCATAATTTGTTCTGCTGCAAATTTGCAATAAAACGGATTCAAATACTGCGCGCAGGCCTCAGCAGGGGCATGCCAGCAAGCAAAAAAGAAAAGTTTTCGAAATTGATAGGCTTGCTCAGACGTCTGAAAATACAAACCCCACAATTCAACCCACCCGTTTGCACCCGGGACCTCTTTCGGTTCAAGACGAAACATGTTGGACGCCGGGTCATATGCGCCTTGAAAACGAGCAATCGGATGAAAATAAGAAAAATTAGAAGCGCTCATCAAAACATGTCCCAAACACTCATCAGTGACTTCCTTTGCCACCTGAACCATTTTCTTAGATCTTTCTGCCAGGACCCTAAGCAAATCTGCCGACTGCTGGAAACACGAAACAGATGGATAAATATTCAAAAATGGAAAAAATCGCGTAACAAGATCAGCTATTACGCAGCAACTTTATAGGGCGCAAAACCAACAACTTGAAAAGACTCAAAAAGAACTTCATCATCGCGCAAAATAGCTGGAAATTTGATGGAAAGCTTCCAATATTCAGGATCTTCCAACTGAATACGATAAGAAGGATGAGACACAGGATCCAATTTATCCCATGTAATAACAGGACTTGCCTCAGGCAAAAGAGTCTTTATCATCTCAAAATAGTTTTCCATCGCAAAATCAGTCAGTGCAAATGGAGCATGTTTCAAAGTTTTCAGATAGTTATCCCAATATTTAAAAGAAGAAGTAAAATAGGGATTGAAAAGCGAAGAATCCACTTTTGAAGAAAAATCGGGCAAAGTCACGACCTGCCACTCAAATTCCGAGTAGACCCGCAAAGGGACTGCCCTGCGGTCATTCCAAATGGCTGACCAAACCGCCTGATGGTAAGGCGGGTCAATTTCCTGTGGACCCACGTACTTGGGAGCCCCTAAAAGGGCCCCATCATCGGTAGTAAGAGCCAACGACGGAGGTTTCATAGACCTGATTTCCCTGTCCAGAGAAAACCCGCTACGATGTGTAATGTGCGGTGGTGGGTCAGCATTAAAACGTGGAACCGCTTTTTCGACCAAATAACGCGCAGAATACTTATACAAAACTGGCTTCGAATTTGCAGGATGGTCCCAAGGGGCCGCCGAACACTCAAACTGCTGATTTAAACTCGCAAAAGACAAAAAATGTGACTCAGGCCACTGAATCGTGGGAGACGAGGGCAAAGTTGCCGAATCCCTCAATGAAAAAGTCTGTAAAGGAATATCCAATTTTAATGGAGGCAAATGTGCATCTTTGTGCTGTGGAAAATCGCGTTTAGCATACCTAGGATCAGTCGAAAGAGGTTGCGAGGCCTCCTGAGCCTCCGCAGATCCGGAAGTCCCAGGTTGTCCAGAAATGGACGAGGCCTCGTCCGAGCTAAAACGCACCGTAGCACGTGAAGCCGGGACTGAAGAAGAACGAGAAGGGCGATTTGTGCCCGGAGTAGGAGCAAACATAGGGTCGTGAGTCAATCCCAGACCAGCAGATGGAGTGCCGGCATGCGAGACGCCCCCTTGCTCCGGAAAAGTAGTACCTGGAAAATTAATTTGCAAAAGTTGAGTCAAAAAAAAATCAGCACGTGACATCAAAACGTAAACAACTTCAATAGCGTCCCATGGAGCTGGATGACCAATCCAGACTGACAAAAGTTCCTTAGAAAAACCCAAGGAAGCGAGGAGCGCAAATTGGAGGTCTGTTGAAATTGGAGGCATTCGGTGCCAAAATGCATCAGAAAAAGAAGTTCTAGCTGCAACAGGTAATGAGCCCAGTCCTGGCGTGCGGAAATTTAAATGTGGCATATACCAATCAACTTGTGAACGAGCCGCCTGCTGTAAATGCGGCTGATTTTGCACGTTCCAGATAGGGACTGTAGGGGAAGGGGAGGGAGAGGTAGGGGCGGACTGAGAAGCAGGACGGGGGAGAGACATACGCAAAGGACAACTCATACGCGGCTGAAAAGTGGGTGTAGGCGCCGACTGATTTCGTAAAAACTGAAAAGATTCACTAAAAGTAGGAGGGCGCATCACCCCTGTTTGAGTAGAAATCACCGCTGAAAAAGTGGACACAGGTAAATTTAAACGTGGCGGAGCCGGCCAAGCTCCAAGTGGAGCTGGAACCGGCTGAGGCGATGGCTCAACAGCCATTTGCCCCGCCAGAGAAAGAGAATCAGACACTAAATTAGCAGGTAACAAAACTGAAGCAAAACACGGGGGTCCTTGTTCGGCCTGCACCGGCAGAACCAACTGAAAACAGGGCTGATCTAAATTTACCAACGAAAGAGGAGAATTTTCATTTCAGTGAAACACTACATCACCCAAAGTAGCTGTCGAAACACTAGTGACCGGTGGAAAAAGTTGATCCATAATTTCTTCCTGAGAAAGAGAGGTGGGAGGGGGAGAAGCAGGAGGAGCCGAGGAGTCCTCGGTCTCCATAGGGATAGCGACGGAAGGGGCCGGGGAAGGAATGGGGGTGGGGGGAATGATGTTAACCGAGGGAAGGGAAGAGAATGAGGACGTTTGCGTCGAAAAGGCTCAGTAAGTGGCTGAAAATTTTCGGGACCTAGACCCGGAGTGCTGCAGGCAGCACCTTCCTCGCCGACAACCGCAGCCGGCTCAGGTGGCGTCGGAGGCAAATCCCGCTCAATGCGGGACGGAGTCTCCGCACCAGAAGAGCCGACCTGTGATGGCTGAGCCAGCGGCGCGGAAGGGCCTACGAACACCGACGAGTCTGAGGGAGACTGATTTTCCTCTGCGTAAACAACATGAAAAGCCGCGGCCGGCTGATTTGACTGCTCTGAAAGAGGGGAGCGGGTAGCGAACGGGATAAGGGGACGGAGAGGAGTGGAGGGAAGGGACGAGTCCCCAGCTGGAACTTCCTCCTGCGACGGTGGACGAGACGACGACTCCCATTTTGGAGGCGGCGTTTCCGGTCTGGGCTCATTTTCTGGTTCGGAAGAATTTGAAGAAACATCTAACATTTCTGAGGGAAGACCCTCTGGCACCTCGTGCTGCTCAGCAGCTTTTTCATCCAATTTGCGCTGCTCGCGCTCCTTATCCGGTTTCGGAGTTTTTGGCGTGAACGTGTATTCCGGTTCTTCACCGGCCAACTCAATTTGTTGCGCACTCGGCACCAAAACAGGATTCGGGCGATCCCCCACAGAAGTGAACAACTCATCATTCAACTTATCTGGATCTGGCAAAATTTCTAAAGGCGGCGATTTCGAGAGAATTTTGACATCAACCAATTTTTGAGAATGACGCTTGTCGCCATCAATATGCGCAATCAAAAATTGTGTCAAAGGCTAAAAAACAGGTTCATTCATAATATGCGGAAGCGCTGAGCCTTCAAGACGTTCCAAAGTATCACGCTGCGAAACTTGACTCAAAGTTTTTGTGCGCTGCAGCAATTGAAAATGTTCGATAGCGAAAGAGGGACACGAAAGTAGCAAGCGCTGGACAACCAAAACTAGGTCGACCACATCTTTGATCGCATACGCAATTTCAGAAGGTTTCAAGAAAGACATAAAACCATGCGCTGAAACATCTTTGCACAAGCGCCCCGGATATTTCAAAACATGCTGCTGAAGCCACCCCATGGAGAGGTTCTCATGCAGTTTAGGAGGGGGAACACACCGCTGATTGTTCTCGTCAAGCCAAATATGCGGGCCCCGCATTGGATGTTCAGGGTCATTGTCAGGCGGGAGTCCCTTCAGGGCCAGTCGGCGATAAGTAAAACGGTAGAAGTGATTTATGTCAGCTAACGAATTTCTAGCATCGATGCCAAGGTTGCCCAAAATCCGGCGCGCATCAGACAAAGCGCCGACTGTTAAAACCGGAAACGGGGTGTTATACAGCAGTGGCTGCAGTGCATAGCGTATCAATTTCCACGATGGAACTTGAAGATAAAGAACATGGACCATCACCACCGTGATTCTCAAGCCGGAATCGAACCGGGACTCAATGGTCGGATTCAAAGGATCAACAGCTTCGCGAAAAACTGTGATATCTCTTGGAACGGCAAACTGTAAAGTCGTCGCCGACTGACCCGTGGGGATATCCAGCCATTGCTGAGAATGACCCTCAACATCCAAGACGAGAAAACCCGCCTCACTAGCCCAAAAGAACAAATTCTGAACCTCCCCAAAGAGGTCTGAAATGTCAATTATAATTTGTGTTGCTGACCGCAACTTTTGAGGCAAGAACGTAGACTGATGGATTGTATTCAGCCAGTCCTCCCGCCAGCGTCTGTCAGCAGCGGAAGCAAAATCAATCTTGGGGGGAGGTTTGTCTGCGAAAGCAACACTCAAATCCTCTAACGATATGGGAGGCAGCGGTTCTGTGTTAGATTTCCGCTTTTCTGAAAGTTCCCGTTTCCGAGAGCGGCGCGAAGTCGCTGACTTTTGTGAACGTTTCGCTTTCTGAGATTTCTTAGAAGAAGAAGGATCTGAAACAGCTTCGACGTCTACTAGAACATCTTCGGACGTATCTTTCTCTGAACGTTGATAGCTCGCATCCGACTCCGAAGTACGAGACTTTTTCGTGCGCTGTGAGCGGCGCAATGGAATCTGAGCACTAGGGGGGGAGCCCACTTCTGAAAGCTTTTTCCAGTCGCGGGTCGCCCCTTTTTCCTGTAAAGGTTCTGACAAAGGTTGCTCGGGACTAGACTCCCGTTCTGATGTTTCCGATTTATCTTGATGTCTGCGTTTGCGAACCATTTTTTCAGGCCAACAGACGCTGTGGTAGACTACCTGACCCTACGCACTAGAACAACCGAAAAATACCACCTGATAGTTTTCCTGAGTTGATCCAGAAAACAAACCCAATCTGAGCAGGAACCCCGGAAGGCCTCCTGACAACTGAACCAAACAGAAAGAGACAACCAAGAAACGACCAAACCAGCTCTGAAACACGAAATAGATATAGTGCATTACATGAAAGTGAAGAAAAACAGCAAATTCGTTACAAGAGACAGAAAGATCTATAGAAAAACAACTCAAAAGAGTAGAAACCAAAATATAAAGAAAATTTCAAAGAACGAGAAGCTCAAGGGTACCGAAATGCGTCTATCAAAAGAGTTTGATCACACAGTGCAGACAGATGTCACAGGAGCACGGCCAACCAGTTCCCTAGGTGGTCACTGGTCCCGGACTCTGTGCTGGCCGGCCGTGACTTGGCCTACCCAGTTCCCTAGGTGGTCACTGGTCCCGGACTTTGTGCTGACCGGCCGTGACTTGGCCTACCCAGTTCCCTAGGTGGTCAGTGGTCCCGGACTTTGTGCTGACCAACCGTGACTTAAGCCACCCACATAGGACTTTGACTAGTTGTGTGTGACTCGGCTACTGGGAGGAGACTTTGGCCACCCAGTCCGGACTTTGGCCACCCGGTCAGGATTTCGGCCGCCCGGTACAGACTTTGGCCACCCGGTCCGGATTTTGGCCGCCCGGTGCAGACTTTGGCCGCCCGGTCCGGATTTTGGCCGCCCGGTGCAGACTTTGGCCGCCCGGTCCGGATTTTGGCCGCCCGGTGCAGACTTTGGCCGCCCGGTCCAGACTTTGGCTACTGGCAATGGACAGTGGCTACCCAGCAAGGACTTGGTCCATCCGGATCGGACTCTGTTAGTCCGAATTGGACTTCACCCGGGATGGACTTTTCCAAGCGGATGGTATACCGCCACATGTACCACACGTTTGAGACAAACCTTCAAGTAAAATCGATGTAGTAGTGCTGTGCATTTAAAATAACGCTCTACACGTTTTACTTAAACACTGCGCACTTTAACTACTGGTTAACATTAATATAAATATTAATAGATGACGCTTGATTAACGCTTTTAAGTACCCTAGTGAGTTTTAAGTAAGCAAAATCCTGTTAATTCTAGTCTACTTCTTAATATTTGGACAATCGTTAATTACAATTCCCAGATAAGCTTGTACATATGGATATTTCAAAAGAAATCTAGCTCAAAAATTAGCCGGTCGTAACACCACTCGGCTTCTGCAAAGCCACCAAATGGTATCTCCTGGTTTCTTGTAGCGGCCTGCGCCGGGCCCGGAAAATTATGTGTTGGGCCCGGCCCGGCTCTGGCTGAAAGCCCGGCCCGGTTTTAGAGGCCGGGCCTACCGGTCTTCCGGGCCTACCCGGCTCACCGAGCCGGCCTGGCTCATGGTGACTGCCGGGCTCAGTTTGCGAGTCTGGGACTTGGTGCGGCCCGGGCTTGGTCAATTTCTTATCGGAACAACCCTAACTAACCCTACCTAATCCTAATACAAACAGCTTTATTTAACGAATCGCAACAAAATAAAGAAAAGAAAAGTGCACTTAAGGCAAATACCCAAAATTCAATACTCGCGAACCACATTGTCAAACAGTTGCATACGTAACCACAAATTGATCACTTGGTCAGAGAGTACAACCAGCAATTAAACAATTTGAACGATTGCTAAGTTTAGCAAAAGACAGCAGCATTTACGGTAAATTCAGGTTTCAATAAAAGCGTAACTGAAAATTGTAGAAAGTTTTAAGCTATTAAACTTCAATGACGGAAAACAAAATTGCTTTCAAAGTAAATGACGCTGATACAATGAAAAACTGAAATTTAAACTGAAAATACAGAAATTTTTATGGACCTCATTCGAAAATACCAGTTTACTGCCCATTATGAATATGAGCAGCAGCCTAAATTTAAACGACCAACTAGTTGCAATCAGCATAGTAACTGACCAACTAGTTGCAATCAGCATAGTAACTACTAATTCCAATGTATCGGAACCATATTTGATTTTATCCACTCAGCGCGGACTTTGTCCAGAGGAAACAGACTTTGTCCAGTGGAAACAGACTTTGTCCAGAGGAAACAGACTTTGTCCGTTGGGAGCAGACTTTGTCCACTGGGAGCAGACTTCGTCCACTGGGAGCAGACTTCGTCCACTGGGAACAGACTTTGTCCACTGGGAACAGACTTTGGCTGACCGAACCGGACTGTCGGCTACTGAAGTCGGACTTTGTGCTGAACAGATGTGACTTTGGCCACCCAGTTCCCTAGGTGGTCACTGGTCCCGGACATCGTGCTGAACAACTGTGACTTGGCCTACCCAGTTCCCTAGGTGGTCACTGGTCCCGGACTTTGTGCTGAACAGCTGTGACTTGGCCTACCCAGTTTCCTAGGTGGTCACGGGTCCCGGACTTTGTGCTAGTGCGAGTTTGTGATGGACAAAAACGTGACTTCTGTCAACACGGTGTGATCAAACTCTTTTGATAGACGCAAAGGGTACGTATTCAAGAAATTTCAAAAAATCAGGATGTCAAAATTAGGAAAGTACGTATTGTACAATTTAAAAATTCAACGATATAAATTTAAAAGAATGAGAAAAACCACAAAACTTATTAAATTTAATCGAAGAGAGAATACGTATATACGTATACAAGAAAACCTACGAAAATCAATGAAAAGAAATTTTATTTACCAAAACAATAGGAACCAGGTTGGTGCCAAACAGTGTTACACACAAAAATATAAGCGCCTAAAATAGTAAAAAACAAAATAAAGTTAAACGCTAAAACAAAGAAAAAGAAGAGATCACTCTAGAACAAAAAGCTATAATGGTGAACAAAGACATATGTGGGGCATACAAACAAAATACAAAATACAAACAATACAAAACAAACTAGGTAAGGAACGGCTTGAGACGATTTACATGGATTTTTTCCGTAGGGGGATCTGTTTTGGTAGTAGACTGAATTTCAACATTAGGGGGCGCAAGAACTTTAACCACCCGGAACGGGCCCTCGAAGACTGGCAAGTACTTGCGGCTTGCACCCTTTGGAATATTCGCCTTTGCAATATCTTTCCATACCAACATGCCTTCTTTATAGTCAATTTTCTTAACATTCGCATCATAATCATTTTTGCGCTTTTTTAAGATTTTTTCCATATGCTCCTTCAGTAAATCCCGAGAAAAACGTAGACGTTTGCGCAAATCTTGCACGTACGATGAATTGAAAGGTCTAGTTGTCGGATCAGGCATATTCTAAAAGTTTTCAGAAAACAAACGAGGGTCACGTCCGTGTAAAAGATAATATGGAGACTCTCCGGTAGAGGCATGTGGGGCTGCCCGGTACACGAACAGCACCCAAGGAAGAAGGGTGTCCCACTCCCGCTCAAAAGCCAGCATACATTTACGTAACATGCCTTTAAGGGTGCCATTAAGTCTTTCACAAGCACCATTCGACTGCGGGTGATAAGCAGTAGTACGTACTTTTCGTGTTCCCATAAGTTTACAAAGTTCATCCATAAGAGTAGAGCAAAAAGGGGTGCCCCGATCAGTTAGAATTTCGCGAGGGGCCCCATGAACCGCGATAATTTGTTCTGCCAAAAGTTTTGCAATAGTGTTAGTCTGTTCATTAACCATAGCGAAGGCCCACCCCCAACGCGTCAGAAAATCAACCATCACCAAAACTTTGCAATGACCCGCCGAAGTAGTAGGAGCATGCATGACATCCATGCTGATCCTTTCGAATGGTGCCTCTACCGGAGTGAAAAATTTCATATAAGCTTGAGGCTTGCGGGGACCAGGGTTGCAAGCCGCACATACTTGGCAGCATTCGAGGAACCGTGTAACATCACGAGACATAGTTTCCCAATAATACCTAGCGGCTATTATTCCCATCATTTTAGATCTCCCGACGTGACAACCCCCCAAAAAGTCATTATGACATTCTTTGAGAACATATTGACGACAATCATTGGGGACCACAATGAGGCGGATAGCATCAGGTAGGGGAACTCCCTTTTTGTCAGTTTGGAAACGGTATAGCATGTCATTTTCGTAAACAAATTTGGAGGCAGAACTACGTACGTACGAGGCCAGCTGTAAATCTTTCGGAAGTTTATCATTTTGTAAAAATTCGATCATAGCAGAAGTAAACGGGTCAGCCTTAAGGGCCTCAGACCAAATTTCCCTTGCCGCGAGCATCGGCACGGGGTGACCCGGACCATCATCAGGACCCTCATCGTCTACAACGTCATCTAATAGTGCAAAAAGATATTCTGGAATTTTCGGATATTCAGCAAAAACCCCGGCAATGGCAGGCGGATTGCGAGACAATGCATCCGCTGCCCCGTTGACTGAACCAGGTTTTTGGATAACACGAAAACGAAATTGTTCTATAAAAGCACGCCAACGGGCCACCCTCCCTTCAGCCGTCTTAGGTTTTGCGGCATCGCCCAGGATGTATTCCAGGGCCTGATGGTCCGTGATCACGTCAAACTTATGTAAAATCAAATAGTGTTGGAAATAAGAAATTCCAAAAAAGATAGCAAGAGCCTCCAATTCAGTAACAGTGTAGTTCTTTTCAGATGCATGGCCGCGTACGCAACTGGATGAAATTATTCCTTTTCGTCTGCCTGCTGTAAAATGGCAGCTATACCTTGGTAACTAGCGTCTGTAACAAGAGTAAAATTTTTCGTAAAATTTGGATAAATCAAAACGGGTGCTGTAATTAATTTTTCCTTCAAAGTCTCAAAAGCAACTTGACAAACAGAATCCCAAACAAATTCAGCACCTTTTTTCAAAAGACGAGTCAAAGGGTTGGCAATTTCGGCCAAATGAGGGACAAAACGACGATAATAGCCCGCTAGACCCAAAAAACTTTGAATATCCTTGACAGATTGAGGCACAGGAAAATGGCGAACCACCCGAATTTTGTCAGGATCGGGAGCAATGCCAAATTCTGAAAGAATATGACCCAAGAAGGCCATTTGTTTACGTGCAAACTCGCATTTTGACAATTTTAGCAAAACATGCTCTTTTGCACAACGCTGGAAAATGTCTAGTAGACGCTGCAGGTGGTGACTCTGAGTCGGGCTAGTAACCAAAATATCATCAATATAAACGATAAACCCTTCCATGATACGATCAATTATCCGTTGAAAGGTACTGGGGGCGTTACACAACCCAAACGGCATAACTTTGAATTCATACAAACCAGAATGGGTAATAAAAGCCGTTTTTTCCCGATCAGCAGGGCAGACCGGAATTTGATGAAAACCCGAGGCTAAATCCAGTTTCGAAAAAATACAATGGCCCAAAATGAGTTAAAAAAAGCCCATCAATTCGAGGAAGAGGATAACAATCTTTCTTGGTGACCGAATTTAACTTACGATAATCAACACAAAGACGCCAATCCCCATCTTTCTTTGCTACTAGAATAATCGGAGAAGCCCAGGGAGACCGAGAGGGTTGTATGAGGCCCTGCTCCAACCAAGCGGATAATTTCTCGTCTATGATTTTCTTCTGTGCTGGGTTAACTTTGTAAGCCCGAGCACGAATAGGCCGCTTTCCTGGCTCTATTTCGATGTAATGATAGTCAATATCGGTTTTTCCAAAACCGCCTGTAGCGTCCCAAATATCAGGAAAATTTAGAATCATAAGTTTTAACCGCCGCTGATTTCGACGGGACAAACAACAATCTTTCAAGCTAATTTTTCCGTTCAAAAGAGCACGTTTTGCTGCATCTGCAAAAAGGTAGTTGTTACCGATTCAGCTGAAGTCAGAGGGTCAACCTCGACCTCTTCTTCAGGACTACGTACAATATCCCCGTTCTGAGGGATACGTGAAAAGGCCTCATCAAAAGACAAATCAGTAGGATGATATTTTTCCGTGGTCACTCTATACGTACGGGGGCTCGAACCCAGGTTCTCCCCGAATGGATCTTGCGACGTAAAAATTTTCGAAACTTTTTAGACGGAGCGGGAGACACCTGGTTGAGGTCCACGCCCTCACCCTGGGGCCCCTGACCAGCAGGGAACTCAGGGGGAGGCTGAGACTCTGACGCCCAAGACTCTACAATATCTGAAAACGCAACCGGTACCGTTGGCCAAGAATCTTTCGTTTCCTGAGAGAAATCAACCAAATCATCACCCGAAAACAAACATGACTGCAAAGTTTTTACCTCCCCGTCCAAAATTTTGGGGGTGACCACCCCCTCTTTTAGAGGAGACTGAGGCTCAGAAGGGGCCGTAACCCCCTTGGTGCACGAAGTTGCTTCCGGGATTTTTTCAGATTCGTCAAAAAATTCATTCGGATGTAGGGGGTCCACCCCCTCTTTTAGTAGGAGGTCCCCTTGAGTAGAGTCAACATCACAATTAAGAACCAACGGGTCATCAAAAGGAGAATCAGACAAAGAGCCAGTAAATGGAGAAGAAATTTGGGGAGGAGGGGTCCCGAGGTCCTCATCAACAATAAACAACATGATTGTCATCAGTATACGTATCGACATTAACTTGGGCCCTCGTGACTGCCAACGGCACCTCTAGGTTAGGGTCTGTGGCGAAATAGTCTTCAGCCGGGCTAATGGACCCCAACATGGTAGCCTTCGATAATTCAACCGGACAATTTGTAGGATTTGCAACCAAAAAATCAAAAACTGTTTCTCGAGGCACGACAATCCCCCCATACGGCAAAACACGATTTATATGTACAAAGTCATCAAAAGGTTCAAACAAATGGGGAGTCTCGGTCAGTCTTGGGGAGACCCGGGCCTGAGCCCAGACCTCCGAGGAGGGAGGGACCACCACGTCAACTGCCAAAACCACTGCCAAAACTGTTGAGTCCCGGGTGTTCCATTCAGCTCTCAATTGATCAGGGGTGAGCAAATCGTGGTTCATCGTGCCCATATAAACTTTATTCTGAGAAAGGATAATATCCCACGAAAAAGCTTTCATAAAGTCAGTACCTAGCAAAATGTCCCTGTAGAAATCGGGGGCCACGTGAAAATGCCACCCGAACTGGATTTGACCAACTTTAAACGGCAAAAATGCTTTCCCGGTTAGTTTCAAATAATCACTTCCTGGTGTACGTGCTTTGATAGGATCCGGATAATGAACCACGATTTCTGCGCCCGCCCTGAGGAGACGTTCAAGGCCCCCGTACTAATAATCGAAATGGACGCTCCCGTATCAACAATTGCAACTAATTTTTGACCATTGACATCAATCAAAATTGCTGGAGTGTTTTCACCCGCTGCCAGAACAGATTCAAGGTCGATTTCTGGGACATCCCCCGGTTCTGCGAGAGCTGAATGGCCCATTAAATCAGAAATTTGTACCACGCAATGAGGACTTACCTGTGAGGCTGGTATAACCTCTGCTTCTGGAGGAGGAACTTCCTCCCCTTGGTCATCTTGGACCCAATTTGTAGCCTCAGCTGGTGCAGGTTCTTGGACAGGTGGTTCAGGCGGAGCTGTATAGGGAGACCCCGGGCCCGCCAAGATGGGAGAGCCCCCCGCACACCACGAGTCCGACGGCTCAGCTTCATTCATCCAAATATTATTCGAATCAAACTTATTCGGCCACAAACGAAGAAAAAGGTCAGTCATATCACCAATGTGCAACCGAATAGCGTCAAAATACTTATTCATAAATTCGTGAGTTTGGCCATGAATAGCTGCCAATGTGGAAAAATTCCGATGAAGTAACTGAAATTTTTGAGCCACTTGATGTTCTACTGAATCAGCATCAAAAGACAAATTTGCCCCCAAGACTTGTTCCGAGGTTTCCCCCGGCTGCTCTGTGAGGCCCAAACGTTCATAGTCAGGCTCAATCTGTAACATATTGACCGAAAGTTGGTTAACCGTCTGATTTACTTGCTGAGCCGTCGCAGGTGGAGCCGTTTGGGGGTTTCTACCCCCTCTTTTAGGCTGGGCCCCGCCCCCTACCGGACCATGAGAAGCTGGAACGAAATTTGCGTTCAAACAGGGAGGACCAGAGGCTCTCGCTCCTGCCCCCTGGTAACGCGGCTGAGCCGCCAGCAAAGGCACCCGCGGACGCGCCACATACCCAGGAGCCGCCACACCTTGTGACTGCCACTGGGGCTGCGGCTGCGACCGAGGCTGACCCTGCGCAGCATGCTGCCACGGGGGCAAATACTGCTGTGGGGCCGCCACATAACCCGGGGACTGAAGCGCCGGGTCAGGCTGAGGATAGTATACCGGTTGAGGAGGCATCTGAGGGTAGGCCCCCACCATATCAACTTGCGCCTGAGTATTTTGATTATTCCTACCTTTATAACCCGGAGGGGCTTTTGAAGGGTCCTTGTCCCAACAGCGATCCGGATGATGCCCCCGCTTGTTTTTTCAGGAGGAAAGCGTTTTTTCTTTTCTTCCTCCATTTCCTTGAGCTTATCCAAAAATTTTGTCTCAAACCAGTCCTTCATTTCCAGCAGCTCCAGCCTAGTCTCAGGAGTCGAATCGAGGGGGGCAGCCCCGTCCCTGGAGGAATTCTGGGCGCCGACATGAAAAACTGGGGCAGCAAAAGCTTGTTGATCTGCCAATCCAGGTTTTGAGATCCGTGACTCCAATTTGTCCAGGATACGTAGAATTTCGTCCAATTTGGGCTCACCTTTTCCGAAATTTGATGCCAAGGCCGTTGTATATTCCGAACGAATGCCGTCAAAAAGTTGTTGAACGCAGTGCCTGTCCCGATCTGCCTGCGATGGCCAAATTTCCAAAGCTTGAGATTGCAGCTCCGACACGTATTGGCGGACGGTTTCCCCAGGCTGCTGGACTCTTTGAGCAAATCGATGAAATTTTTCCGAAACTGATTGTTGAGGCTTCGGAAACTGAGCTGACATCATACGTATGAATTCGTCTAATGACTCAACAACCTTAGGACCAACTTTCGAAGCAAAAGTAAGAGCCTTACCAGACAGTTTGTTAAACATCAGACGGGCCCATTGGTCCCTAGGGATCCCTTGCACGGTAGCTGCTGAAACAAACTGTGGTAACCAATCTTTAAAATAACCAAAAGTCGGCTCAAAACGAGGAATATCATGTAAAATTGCCATATACGTACGAGCATTATGGCGTCCAACAGACGCATCTGTAGCTTGCATAGTAGCCGGAGTAGGGTGAGGCCTCGTACGAGGGCGAGCCCCCTCTGAGTGGTCAGTGGCCACCCGACAAACTGCCTGGTCTGACTGTGTCGAATTTAAAGCCTGTTGGTCCGCCGGCTGTTGAGACGGAGGGGGACTCTGCTGAGAAGCAGGCTCTGGCGGATTCAGATAATAACCATAATTCTGCGGAGTACCGGGCACAGGGTCCGGATACATGGGGGCCGACTGAGGCTGAGATTGTTGAGACTCAAAATATTGTTGCTGATTAAGATCAAAATACAAATTCGGATCATAATTACCATACTGAGCGTAATAGTAATAATTTGGATCATAGTAACCATAGCCATCAGCCTGGGGGCCGCCCGCCTGATACGGCGGAGTCTGCTGTTGCTGAGACTGCGATCCAGGCACTGCGTGCGAAGTAGATCCAGGATTAAACTGACCAGGTCCATTCTGTTGGGGAGGCGGAGCATTTGACGGAGCTGGAGGCGGACCATGGGCTGGAGGAGGGGCCGAAGACTGCGGGATAGCATTTTCTGGCCGCGAATTTTGCTGAGACTGATTATGGGTGGAAACCATCGTCGTTTGTCCAGTGCCATATGAATATTGCGACTGTGGAGAGACTGGAGCTCCCCCTCCATCCGACTCTGACTGGACATGGCCGGCCACTGGGAATGAAGGACCGGACTGAGGGGCAGCAGGGGTTGAACCCCCCGCAAGCCCTCCTGACTCTGGTGGAAGCCCAAGAGAAGCACGCCGCTCCGCAACAAGCTGATCTGTCAATCTGTCTACCATCCCTCTATAAAAATCTGAGATTTTTTCCAAACGCCTAGGATGTCCCCGAGGGAGGTCTCGAATTTCCGGGTCCCGCACGACAGCAGCCGCCGCAGCAGCCAAAGATTTCCTCCTCAGACGGTAGCACAGTCTGACCCGGGGGAGCTGCCGGACCCCCCGTTGCCTACGACGGAGACGTATTGACAATACAAACCTGTTCTAAACCTACAGACGTAGCTGGATTTCCTCCCTGAATTTCTGGGGTGGGCGTCGGGGGAAGGGGGGGGGTTGGGAGGGATTTTGGAGGGTTCGCCCCCCATTCTGCACCATCTGATCAGGAGAAGTAACTGGAGGACGAAACGCTTTATTCAACATCTGAGAATATGACGGCCGCGGAATTTGCTGTGTACTGGAGGCCGAAGTTTGGGGCTGGGAGGAACCCCCCGCCTGGGTCCACTGGGGGGGTGGACCCCTGCAACTGACCGGGACTTGAGCAATACAACATGGAATATTTTGATTTCGCGCAGAATTTTCCCCCCAAGTTTGCAAGGGAATCGTAGTGGGAATATAGGGGATCCCCCAATTACGGTAAGGCGCTCCCCCCCGAGTTCCAGGTGGAACCCCGTCTTGGAGAGGCGGATCAGTATATTCCCCGAGCTCACGCGGGTCCCCCCGATCCATAACTGGGGCCTGCTCACAACACCTCTGTCGCAAAACAAAATCGTTATACTCGTCCGGGTAATCCAAATTTTGTAAAAATTCAAAAAGCCGTTGAATATCTTGAAGTCGATCTTCTAAAGCACGAAAAAATCTTGGGTCAAGACCGTCACACTCCTCCAACATCTACCACATGACACGGTCGCCACATGTGAAGTTTGACTATACTGAACTTAGTAAAATGTCGTTGCCTGACTTTTGATCTCTAGGATAAGACTAAACTACAGGTAAACAACTGTGGTGTGTGATGCTGGAGAACTGTTCGGTCCTGACCAACTGGAAGTCGACGAAATAATTACAACGGTTTATTGTAATTTCAGCAAAGACTTGACGACAAAATTAGAACAAAACATTAACTTTTAGGCACGAGTATAAACTTTAACAAAAATACAAAATACTGACCAAACTCCCGGCAAAAGCCGACTGTGCGACAAAGGCAAACCAAATAGAACCCAACCCAAATCTTCCCAACTCGAACCTATCTGGCGAAACTCGACTGATCATAAACAATTTATTCCCCCAACTTCGCTACTCAACCTTCTCATACGCAAAACCCACTACAACTGAACCTGACTAACCCAATATGGAGAATCCCAACAATTAGCTAGCCAGACCTGCAAATTTAGACAGAAGTAAAGTTAAATCATTGAACGTTTGTCGAATATAATGTTAATTTCACTTAGGCTTAGCAGCTCGCATAGAATTTATATCTTTCCTGTCGGTGCTAACTTCACACAGGTATATCTTAATAAGTTTTAAAAATTAAAATCGCAAGTTCAGCGGTAGCTCAGTAATCGCACCTCAACATGAATGTCTACATGGAAGTCTAAACACAGGAGATGCGTGAAATTGCCACTTTTTCACATGAGCCAGAAAAAGTTCACGAACTGGCAAAATAAATCCGCTGAAGCTTTATATTATATTATTTGTTTCCACACTGTGATTTGTAGGAATCAGAATTTTACTATAGGTCTTTAAATTCTCATCTATATGTTGTTCTTCGTGGCGTCCCATATCTAAAAGAGTAGATGATTGGCCTTTCTTGTCACGGCTGCTAAACCTTGGGTGTGTCGCATATCTTTGCCTGTCTTCAGGCTGGGTAGCCCTTAGAATGCTGTTGGGACAATATGTGGTCGGGGATTTGATCCGGGCCGTACGCGCCACACCTGTGTAACATTACCACTGTACTACCCAGGGAACAATTTCACTTGCTGGGAACTACTCATTGTATTAGCCCTGCTTTAATTGCACTTAGTGCGGACTCTGTTACAATGCACTTGTATTGTGTACCCTGTTATTACACTAACGATGTACTCTAGTTTAGCCCAACTGCCACTTAAAACTGCTAAGCCCCGCCCAGCTTACTAAAGGAAAAAAGTCTTACGGTAGAGTTTTTCTTGAAAATAACAGTGAGGGGAGGGTGACTGTTTACAAAAATTATTACATTTTGGTCTAAAAGAACGAATTTTTAATTTAAAATTAATTTAATTGAACTAATAATCTTTCTATACCTATATATTCACTATAAAAATAAAATTAGCAAGAATACAAATGTAATAACATGAAAAATCCAGGTTATACGCTTAACAAAATTATTACTCTAATTTATGCAGCAAAATTAGTAAAACCACCTAAAGCTTTTTAAGTTTTCTATGATGTACAGTATTTAAACTTTCTTTGATTTCTTACAATTTACAACACGAATATATTATACACAGTAACAGTTAATAAAACATATGCATACACATATTTGCATTCTTTCGTATTTAATTGGTCGTGTGGCTTTGTGTAAAACAACCAATCACAGTTATTGGGCCAATTCAGAGTTGGGCCAAGTCATACCAAACCACACTAACGCTGTGTATTAGACTTTTCCTTTGATGTTGCGCCTATGTTAGAGTCAAAGTTCTGATAGCCAGATGTCACTTATGTCCATGTTTGCTTGACTATAAGTCAGCGCACCCCCTTTTCATTTCTATTGTTTCCTTAATTTCTTTCTCTCTTGGGTTTCTTTCATTGGCCAGTACTTTAACTTCTGTCCAGTTTGGTCCGTGGTCGTTTGACCAGCAATGTTCTGCTATTCCGCTTTTGTATACTTCACCTTTCTCACATTCATCTTGTGTTTCTTTAGTCTTGGAGAAGTCTGCTCGTTGGCCAATGTAGACGGTCTGCGCAAGGGACAACTTTTTGTTTCTCTGCTTTCTCCTCTTGCCTTGGTCTAGTTCTTCGAACAGACATTGCTTCACTTATTACCTTAGCAGGATAACCGTTTTTGATAACCGTTTTTTGGAATGATTTCTATAGTACGCGCTCGTTTTTCCTTTTCAGTTGTGGTTCCTAGCAAACGGCTGTTGCTCTGCTGTGGTGGCATCTTATTATGCCACTTTTCACACACTTTGATTTGTAGTGTAGGTATCGATTTGTGTGGCTTTTTCCTGTACTCGGACGTCTGAATACCTCCACTAGTCTTAGCTATTTTGACATCCATGAATGCCAACTTGATGTATGTCTACCAGTTCAGTTGTTAGCTTTATTGCTGGATTTTCCTGTTTAGGTGATGTTAGAAGTTTCCCAGTTCTTCCAGACCATGTTTCACTCATAGAAGATATCGTCAACATAGCGCACCACAGGCTAGGTTTCTTAGCTTATGAGGTTATGGCAAATGTTTCGAAATTCTCATGTAGAGGTTCCATAGTGCAGGTGATAGCGGGGATCCCATCGCAAGTCCGCTTGTTTCTTAAACCATTCATGGTTGAAGGTGAAGTAGGTGGATCTCACGTACAATGTGGTCACTTACATTATAGCGTCTATGCTGAGATATGTTCTCTGTGGGAGACTGGTGTCGTTCTCCAGTTTTCGTTTCAGTATGCCAAGGGCTGGCGCTGGTGGAATGCTCGTAAACAGGCTCTCTACATCGAAGCTTACTAGATGATAGTTCCCTGACGGACGTGTTTGCGATTTAGAAACTAAAGGACGTTAAAGGATCTTGGAAGGATCCATTTTACCATTCTTGAGATTTCTCTGACACACTTGGAAACGTAACAACTTTTCGCATTTCCTATGATTAACGCACCTTAATGTGAAATTACTAAGCTACTAAGCCGTACCTCACTATTCCAGTTTTAAAATCTCGTTAAATATACCGTGATACCGTAAACATATTAATTCCAGCGAAATCGGAGAAAATAGAAAAAAATGACCAAAAATGGACCCCTCTTAAGTTAAGTTAGAGGGTTAGTTGCGTTAGTTAAGTAAGCTTCACGCGATATGACAAGTACGGAATACTTCGCATTTACGCTGACACTAATGAATCTACTTATGCTGTCCAAATGCATTCATGCTTACAATATCGCCACAAGAAGTTTTCACGGTGTTCTCAGACTTATACGTCGCTGCCTTCACAAAAGTTGCTGTCGATATTGTTGGTGTTGTTGCTGTGTGCTATTGCTCCCATGTGGATATTTGTCAACAAAATTGTGGATGTTTCAGGTGACTTCGCAGTCGCAATGGAATTCGAAAAGCTGCTGGAGCTCAGAGGTGCACTTGTACAGTCTGTAGAGGCTGTAGTGACAGTAGAAGCTGTACTAAAAGTCAAAATACAGTTGGAAGCCACCTTGTAGACATAATCAAAATCGTTAGAATTCAGGGTCGGAGTTTCTGAAATGTAAACATAATGCTTAAGTAAGTGGATGCCGATTAAGGCTGATTGTATATTACAAGACTTTCTGAGGCCTGTCAAGGGACACCTGTTTCAGCGGAATAAACTCAGTATTGGGAAATTGCAGGAGCTGGCTGCCGAGCCACGGCTAAATCCACTAAAATCCCTTAATCCACTCCGTTGAGGCGCCAGTGCCAGCAACTTGTTTTGGGGGTATTGAGGCTAATGCTGCAGGGGATTAATCCAGTGGTGTATTAGTCTGCTGCTCACCCAATTTATTTAACAGGTTTAGGGTTTGATTAATCCCCTTAGTCTACGAATATTGGGATTTAGCCAGGGAATATCTGCAGCTCTCACACTTTCTTGGATAAAGGACAAAAATAAACAGCAACCTCGTTCTGCAAGATTTAGATAAATAAATTTCCTAAATTTCAGTTTAGGATCACAGTCGCATAAACATGCTTTTTCTTTTACTGCTACATTCTGTAAGTCATAAAGTTGTGTTCAAATCTTAATCAAATACACATGTACAAGTCTAATAGAGGTAGTGGCATTAATTCAACCACTTCATTTCAATTTCACTTTGGCTCTGTACTTTAAGGATTAAGGATTAAAACAGGATACGCTCCTTCCAAGCAGAAGTAACTGACCATACTTAGAAAGAATTACCCAATGCCGTAGCTTAATCCGTCCCGGCGAGGAAACCTATTCTTGCAATTTGTTTTCAGGATATTGAGACTAGTCCATCCAGGCAAAGACGGAAATAATGCAGTTTTGGGTTAATCCTCCTCTTTTCTATTGATTTAAGGGATATAGATTTAGCCGTTTCCAAGCAATTTATATTAAGGTAAGGGACGAATAACTAAAAATGGCTTATTTTCTCAACAAATTCTGCAGTTAATGTCTTATCTAATTTCTCTGACAATCCTTAATTCTCTGATGAAAATAATATTCAGCTCTTCTTTATATCGATATGAAAACTAATTGTGCAGATGATCCTAAACTCCTGGCATGACAACTAGCTATATCCGCAGTTGTAAAGTAATTAAACGTTAGCTCTGTTTCAAGATGAAACCCAGCTTAGGTCGGAGTTAACCTATGAGTTTGTAGTAGTGCAGTATTTTTTTCAATATTGCAGCATCAAGGCGTCTGTAGCCGTAGTCAAAGGTGATTCAACAAGATAGGAGAGTAGGAATAACAATATTTGGCTGAAGGGAAAGAACAATTAATGGGGCTTCCATGTACGATTCCAGAAATTGTCACAATTTAAGTAGTTAAAAATGGAAAGGAAAATTATAATAGATGTTTGCCATTCATTGATTCAGAAAACGTTTTTCTAGAAACTAATCCAAAGTAGTTCTATTCAATTGACATCTTAAC
This sequence comes from Trissonchulus latispiculum, assembly GCA_030248195.1. Classification (NCBI taxonomy): domain Eukaryota; kingdom Metazoa; phylum Nematoda; class Enoplea; order Enoplida; family Ironidae; genus Trissonchulus; species Trissonchulus latispiculum. The sequence continues at coordinate 86,874 of JASAND010019109.1, forward strand.
AGGTAACAAAAATTTGCATGTCAAGTTGGTACTAGTAGTGGGCTCGCTATTTCGCTCTGTTGTATTTTACTTGCAGTCTGTTCCTTCCTTATCCTTGCTAATACATATTTCTGATAATTCCTAGTTATGGAAATGTTTGAATTTCTTAAGGACAAAACAATGTGTTTAATATGCCCAAATATTCTCGTTGTCGTCTTTTAAGTGCAATTGATGATTTTGGTTAGTGATTGAACATACGATTGGTCCAGAATACCTACACAGATTATTATATTCTCCACTATATGCTTAACATAACCGAACTTGAATTTGATCTCCTATATATTGGTGAATAAATTCAATGGAAAACTTTTTGAATGGAGAGCATTTATATTGATCTATTTATTCTTGTTTAACTATGAAATGACTGCGATTATTTTAATTCGGGCAAGTCGAAGCATATAATAGTTAACAAGTACGAACAATTACATAAATGATGCACTGGCCGGGAGAAATGAATATAAACATTTTATGGTGATCAGCGTCAGCAGCTTAATATGTGTTTTAGCATAGAGAAGATACGGCGAGAATAGGATAGATCCTTCACGGGCCGAATTTTCAGTCCCGGCCCGTTCCGTAAAGATGTTGGGCTGGCCGGATTTTGTCCGTCCCGCTTCACAAAAATTTAGACCTTTAGACTACTTTGTGGGTAAAAATCACAAATATTCAAATAATTCGTGGCTCAAGATCCCCGTACTTAAAATGGACAGCTCACTATATTATAATTTTATTTTTTTGTTCAGATATATCAACAATCCTGTCATTAAACATCTTCTCATTAATCAAAAACCATAACATTAAACAGTATGTGAAACATAACCAAAATTAATATTACACACAACCAAAGAAGGAAACTAAATGAAGAATTTCCAATAATAAACAATTTGCGGAAGTAAACACATAACATATTCTACATTTACATTTCAAAAACGATACTTAGGCACTGCGCACTGAACTGCGGAAATGCGCTTTTATCTAATGAAAAATTAATATCAACACTGGGATAAAGAAATAATGCAACTAACACCGACAAATGATCACAAGTGATTCACAAATCAGAAACGATATCGTCACAAAATTACTAAAAAAAGAATATCTTACAGTTGAACTTCTTCCCTGCCAAAAACAGCACAATTTCAAAGTTTTTAACATCAATTCCATCCCAGTCTCTTGTTGCAATCTTCCGGATAGCACTAGAAAAATACTGTGGTAACGCCACAAACATTACAATGAATCCCATGCATGAATAAATATGAACATAAAACCTTTCTTTCCAATCCATGTAGAATATGAGGTAGTCTTTCTTCCGTATATTCGATTTGAAGAAGCAAATATCCAGGATATATTTTACAGTCGGTGGATTTACTTGCGTGGGAATTTGGCAGGACATGGAATCTCCAATTGTCTGACCAGCTAACATCAGAGAGTTCACGATAACTAATACAGGTACTATAAAGACCTCTACCAGTCTACCTGCAAAATCAGCATAATCATTGCGCAACTATAGCCACGATCGCAGGAGTGATACAGTTGAGTGTGAAAATGACATTGCTGAGAAAAGAAACTTAAGTGATACTGCCCTAAATATCTGCCTTGTATAGGGCACAATTGACTCATCGTATTTTCCCGTGGTAACTGTATAGCCAATTTGGTAAACTAGTGATCCCGTTCCATGGGCAGTATCACTAAGTTTTGTAGAAAACATGTTTGATTAGAACAAATTGAACTTCAGTCTTTAAGTCTTTGGTATCAGGAATACCTTTAAAAATTCTACTTGTGCTATTGCATCGTAAGCAGATTGCCGTTCTGAATAACATATATTATTAATTGCGGTGGTGGATATGCCATTATGTATATTCTTCTTTTTCCTCTGCGGTAGTTTGTTCAGTGAAATTTATTAACTTTGAGACAAATGTCGTTTTGCCAACCTAGTCGATGCTGCGACTATACCTGTTGTGAAGATAGCGTGCACTTAAGATTGTAGATTGTAGATTTATTTGGAATATATTCAAGTTGACAAACGCTCAGCATTTTCGTTACTCTTGTCTAAATTCATCGGTATTTTAGCTAGTGCATGCAAGTGGTTCACGCTTGAGCAGTTAGTTTTTCGGGAGTTACGGTGAAGAGTGGTCGGGGATAATCCGCTAGGTTTCTCGTTTTCAAGTCCGGGCTCCGTCGTTTCGCGAATAATTTGGGTAGTTTCTTGAATAGTTTAGTAAATTTATTGGTGCTATAAATTCATCGTGTTTAATTTGGTATTACTGTGAAGATACCTGAATCATTGTCTTGAAGTTATTTTGTGATATTTGTCTAGCTCAGTTTGTGAACTTTGACAGTAAATTCTCTTGTTGTTAAATTATCCTTTAAGTAGACTTAGGGCTTATTCCATTGGCATCCCACACCACACTGTTACACTGTGATCTTATCTTATCCTAAAGTCTAGACAATTCAGCCGTATTATTCAAGAAACTCCTACAGTTTTACTAACATTCGTAGATCCAAACTTCACTGTGTAAACGGAGGTTGATTCCCACTTCCCAACCTGTCCCATTTCCCAACCTTACAGGCTCACTTCCCAACCTAACAGTCTCACTTCCCAACCTTGCGGTCTCACTTCCCAACCTTACAGTCTCACTTCCCAACCTTACAGTCTCACTTCCCAACCATTTTTGTAATACCTAAAACTACAGTAATCTGATCCCGTATGTAAGAGTAAAATTGATTTTCAGATGACGTGCACAAATTCAGAGGTCACGTGTTACATGTTACATGTCACCTGTTTTACTGCAGGACTAAATCGGATCTCTTTAACTATTTACCCCCCCCCAACTCGTTTGGGGGGAAATAGTTAAATTAGGGTCATGTGTTAAGATATATTTAAAGGTTATAGTAAAGGTCATAGAAGTTTCCTTGATGATTCTCACCTATTCTTAGTAACAAATAAGACAATCTTCATTACGTTCAAATTAAAAATATTTATTTTTAAATAACTTATTAGCTTTAGCTAAGTCTTAAATTTAGTATGCACATTCTACAATGAACTAACTAATGCATACGTCTTAAATAATTCAAGAAAGTTAAACGTTATATACATACTTTTAAAATTCAAAATTTTTAAAATTTTACTTTTTTTAAAATTTTTAGAAAATTTAAAGTCTTTAGTTACAAATTGATTAGAAGCATTCGTTGTCAGCTCCATTTGTGCATATTAATCTTGCGATTACTTTAATACGAGTTTATGTACATTTTTCAATTTGGGGGGGGGAAATAGTTAAATTGGGTCTTTTGGGGGGGGAATAGTTAGAGATCCACATTTGAAACATGCGTAGTTGATGTTGACGAGGTTCAAGCCGGGTGGGATGGAAAATTATATATTAATAATAATATTATTAATATTACTAATAATATTATTATGATTATTATTATTATTAATACATAATATTAATTATGTAAAAAATTCAAAAAGTTAAAAAATTTGTTACCGTTAGTACATAAAGTAGTAATGTCGTCTTCATATTCAGTAAACATTGGATTTTTCGAATTAAGGTAACATATGACCTCAGTAATTGCAGTTTCGTTTTAATTTACAGTTTCAGATTACTGTAGTTAGGTGTACTGCATAAGTGGTTGGGAAGTGAGACTGTAAGGTTGGGAAGTGAGACTGCTTGGTTGGGAAGTGAGACTGTAAGGTTGGGAAGTGAGACGAAAGGTTGGGAAGTGAGACTGCTTAGGTTGGGAAGTGAGACAGAATCTAAACGGATGCTGGTCCTTTAAAAACAGAATATGAATGACTTTACTCGAGGATGGTTGGTTCCCTATTGTAACATTACCTAAACTTTAGCCATGATTAAATCAATCTAAGACTGTATACAATTATTAATTTTCTACATAAAAAATCAGCTAAACACTGACTTCCTTCCTCGGTTGACCTATAATCTTTTCTGATATAGTTCTTAGCTTATTTTGTCCTTCAACAGCAGAGTCATTGACATTTCCAGGATGAAAACTTATCATGTTCGTTCAACGCCACTGTTTTCTTGGTTCTACTACATAGCAACAGTTCTTCATTTGAATATTTTGTCTGGTCTCTTCTGGAACGTCACGTTCCATAATTCATTCTGCAACCATCATACATCGTATCGGTATAGTATGAAGTATATTATCGTCATCCCTCCTACTTTGCCATATTTTGCAGTCCATGCATCAATAATATCACCAAAGGATTTCCACTCTTCGAACTATTTTGCCTTCTCTGACTGATAGAATCGTTCAACAGATCTGTAGACATATCCACAGTAAGAAAAGTTGCAGGGTATGAGCTACTTAAGGGAGTGGTTGACATTCACAAAATAAATGCCGTCAGACATGTCTTTAGAGGACGGAGTACCGTAAACAGTTTGACTGCCAGTTGCGGCTAGTGTCTGGGGTGATATCCAGTGATCAGTGTTGTCATACTTTCTCTTCTCACGCTTTGTTTTAAAAGGAGTGCCGCTACATCTTCTGGATAGTCTGTTAGCCTAATATACCTGCGCCATTCCCTAATGTCGGTAAACTTCAAGTTGCTAAACGTACACTTACTGACCATTCTTACAACGATAAATATCTTCTACATACAATTTTAACGAGTTTAGCCAACCGTTGCAGTATCACTGAGCTAGATTACATCAGTTATCGCTAGACTTCATATATTTTAAAGTACATCGGCTTTTGTCAGATAAATACTTCCTATTTCTGCGTACATTATTTGTTTATCGTGAGAAAAACATAATGTTAAATTATGACCGTTTGCTACAAAGGGACACATCAGCACATTGGTCGCAGGCTTTATATTGCACGATGTATCATTCGAAACACAAAACTTTACTGTGAAAAACTAGCAATTACGGTCTGCGATTCAACAAACTTTATAACAACCGATCAATCTAATCATCTCAAACAGCAACCATTTTGCTTATATAAAAGATAGCTTAACCGCAGATCTAGTCAGTGTGTATTTATCTCTCGTATCGTATGGTCGGCCATTAGGCCTGGTATTTTTATATATTTGCTGTGGCCATCCTTTTTGCTGATTAAACCGTAAGTTATACAATAAACACATTTGTCCGCCACAACTGTCTAATGTTTGATTAGGGTAGGAAGTTAGGTTAGGACTCTATTTTCGGAGTAGTTGCACCCGTGAGAACCTGCATCAGATTCGCCAACCAATTTCCGGTTTAGTAACCGGACAGTAAACCGGAGATTGATATTTGGCGACCGTGACAGGACCACTGTCCGGTTTGTCAAATTTCAAAATTTGATTATTTTGACAATTTTCATATATCAATAACTTTTTCATTTTTGCGATTTGAGCAAAAAGCTTTATATTTCTAAAAAGCTCTTGATCTGGAGATTCTTTTATGATACTTAGTTTGTCATAAAAACGACTTTTAATTTTTTCGATTTTTGAGGGTGCAACTTTGAATTTTTGAAAAATGGAAAATTTAGGATTGGTAGCTAGGGGGTGTTGGACACCCTCCCCCCCTCCCCCCAGGTAGTTTGAGGCGGGGAATTCAACTGGAAACTGCATAGGGTTATTGGGGCAGCCCAATAACCTATAATTAAACAAAGTTTAGGTAGATTTGAGCGATCCCCCCCTCCCCCCCCAACCCCCCCCCCAAGACGGGTAAAATTTTCAAAATTCTTAGTTTAGGAAAATTTGTGGACGTTTTTTCCACCCCCTGGTGCCAAAAATTCCTGTTTTCGGAAGCGCACTAGGGGCAAAATTTCGGTTTTTTGGTCAAATTTTGAAAATTTTTTTTTCGACCCCCCCAAGTCATTTTTGGGTCAATTTAGGCCAAAATCTTGCTCATTCGGCCTGAAATAAATTTTTTGGGCGTCGTTTTCACGCTCAGGAACCTGTTTTAGGCAATTTAAAAGCAAAATTTGGAAAATTTTTTCGAAATTTTGCGAAATTTTTTGACCCCCCCCCCAAGCGTTTTTGAGGTCAAAATCGGCTAATTTTTCATTATTTGGAGCCTAATAAATTTTTGCAGCGTTATTTTTACGCTCAAAACTTGATTTAGGGCATTTTAAGGCCACAGTTTGAAGTTTTTAGGTCAAATTTTGACGATTTTTGACCCCCCCCCCAATCGACTCCCAAAATCGAAAAATCGCCTAAAAATCGCAGATTTTTACCAAAAATAAGCGTGAGCCTAAACGCAAATTGCGATTTTAGGCTAGATTCTAACCGTATTACGTGTTTTTGGAGTATTTAGGCATTTTGACCCCCCCCCTAAAACCCCCAGTTTCAAATTTTTTTTGGGATCCTAGAGTCATTTTTAGCATTTTCGAACACTTATTTTCGCTTTTTTGAGTCGAAAACAAAAATTCCGTTTCGTCTCATTGGTTACACTAGCCAGAAAATGCTAAAAATCGCGTCGCCCCCCCCCTACCCCCTTCAATTTGATATATACGTATATAACTTTTTGGTCAATTTTGGTGTTTTTTTCTCGTGCTTTTTTGTGTCGATTGGAGGCGAAATTCTGTTTTGTGCGCGTACGAATTAATTTCCGAGCAGACGCACGGCGTTTTGGTCTTGTTTTCGGAAAACATGCATTTTTTAAACGGCTTTTTGACGAAATTTTGTCCCTTTGAAAACTGCTAATTTGTGGTCAATTTTCAGCAAACAGAAGGTCGCACCTGCCCTACATATGCTGCTTTCGTGTTATTCTGCCCGTTTTGCGAAAGAAACGTGCCCCCTCCCCAGTTGTTTCGTCGAGAAGTTTTTTGTTTTTTTGTGGGTTTAAGCAAATTTCACTGTTTTAGGGGAGCAATTGTGGTTTTTTCTTGAAAAGCAGTATGTTTCGTCGGTTTTGCTTTAGTATACGTGCAATTTGAATTTTGATTTGATTTGAATGCGTTTTGAATCCCTAGCGCACAGCGTACCAAACGTACGTACATAATTGAGCAGTTTCGGTTTTTTTCGGTGCGCCCCCCCCAGCAAAGCTGTTACTTTTGAACTAATTTTTGGTGGATAGCTTGTGTTTTTCTGCAAAATATGCCACTGCAATTTTAGAATGCGTAGATCTAGTCATTTTCGGGACAGAAATTTTCATATGAGTCAGTTTCGTCGGTGTTTTTTCTGCCACCAAGTTGGTCATTTAGTGGCTACATGTCCTTTACGTATAAATCATTTTCGATGCCAAATTCCTTTTCGTGATCAGGCTAGTCATATTTTGAGAGGCACACTGCTCAGGCATTTAAGGTTTTTTCCGAGTGCAACCAATTTTTCCTCAAATTTTCCGTGTTTGCCCCCATATAGATGTGGCTCAAGAAGCGGTTTTTCTCCGCCAAGTTTGCTTAGCCTATATGTCCCACCACCTATCAGATGTTTTTCTTGTGGCTTTTTCGGCTTTCCGAGCGCGAATTCGGATTTATTGAGACGTCCAACTCATGAAATTCGCTTTAGTCCGAATTTAATCTCGCCTGCATTTCCCAGATTTCCAACTTTTTCTGGTCGAATTTCAAGTTCTACGTACCGGAGCAATTTCAACGCTATGCCTAGTTGCCCCATGGGAAACTACACCAGAAACAGCTATTCGTTTTGTCCTAACCCTCAAACTTCTTTTTCCAGGCAGAAAAATCCACGCAAAAATGGTCAGTTTCCCACGTCTGAGGTATGTCCGGATTTTTCAGGCGAAAAATTTTTTGCGAATCCCCCGAGCCAAAAGACTACAGCAGTGAGGAGTAGCCCTATGAACTGTTACTATAACAGGTATCCGTTCCCTCAATTCGTTTCTCCAGGATTTTCTACAGGCCAAAACCTTTTTCGATATGGCAATAGTACCAGATGGCCGAAATCTCAAAAATTGCCGGGTCGATTTTCGAATTTTTGCTCTCAGAGTCCAATGAACGGTAGTTTCATGTCAAGCGCGTTGTTCTCAAACAGATTTTCACATTTAAATCCCTCGAATTTTGGTTTCTTCGAGCGAAACTTTAGAAAATCCGCGTTTTTGACCCCCCACAACAGGTCATACCACCACAAACAAAACGTGACTTGTTTCAAAGGATTTCTTTCCAGCAACTCAGATCAGCGGTGTTATTTTTCCAAGCAGGATCATAACCTGGCCAGAAAATACCAGAACCAAGTTTTTCCTGGAACAAGGTCTCACGCTACGACCTCTTCAAACTCGACTCAGCGGTTGCAGACTGGTCAGTTGGACAGGGGTCATGAAGCTACTTCTTCAGGACATATTGATCTCATTGATGATTTGCCTACTGTAGTGCACAAATTGGAGCACAATGACCCAGCCGAAGATTTTTTCAAATGCAGTACTGGCTCAATAGTTGGCGATGAAGCCCTGGATTCTGTCTTACACCAAGAAACGGCAGTTCAAATGCCTGAACCTCCTGGAAGTTCGAATGATTTGGAAGTAGAAAGTATACGTATCCCAGATCGTCATTTTGCTGGTAAATATATAACAGCAGAGGTTAACGCTGGAAAGTCAAGTATGGATTTGCCCACCTCGAATGGCTCAAATACAATGGAATCAAACAAAGCTCTGATGGAATGTGGATCTATGAATAATACTTCAGCTGTTATGGGAACTGTAGTAAATATTGCCCTAAATGGTGGTTATTGTTTGGATTTATTATTTAATGAAGAAAAGGGCAAAGAAAGTGCTGATAGTATGGATAAAAGCACTGATGAAAAGCTGAAGAATTATACGTATGCAAAAAAGTGGATTTGTTTCGGAAAAGAAAGATTTGGTTATAATTCCACAGCCACGAGCTTTGTCATTGCCATTCTCAGCAATTGGTTCTTAATACGGGATATACGTACATATGTGGAATACGTACGCAAAGCAATGGAGGGCTTTGATTAGGACTATGGTCACTGGGCTCTCAACATCATCATTACGCGCAACTTGTATGGCCATCTTCGAGTTAGTGCGTAGCTGCCACACAAAAGCGCATGTCGTAGGTCTCTACGTCGTGTTTTTGTCGTGATGGTAGCATGGTTTCATTCGTTTGTCTTTTTTTCTCTACTTTTTTACTTTCAATATTCTACTTTTCGCAGTAATTTTTTTCGTTTGGTATTTTTGCCAGTCATTTAACCGGAATTTATTAAAAGCTAACGTTCAGTATTTTTTCTAACCTGTATTTTTGTCTGTTTATCTCATTGGAATTATTGGAATTCTCCGACTTTATTGAAAAGCAAGCAAAGTTTATCAGTTAACCAGTACACACCGTACGTATGATGGTTAACCAGAAAGAAAGAAGGAATAATCAGAGGCACTACCAGTATTACGTTCATACCTAAAACGCCTCAGATAAGTTTACATGAAGAATTTCACTATTACTGAAGTTTGGCTTGCTATCTATTTTCTGATTAGTGGTGTTTAATCTTTACAGTATTATTTTTGAAGTTAGTAGTATTTTGTACGTGTACAGATATGCTTTTGCATTCTAATATTGGCATTTTGTTTTGTATTTTTCGCTTAATCTTTGCCGTATATTAATCTAAAAACTCTAAAAATCTAAAAATATTGAGTTAGTTCTTATGTAGTTTATTTGCTGTACAGTTGTTTTTGTATTCTTTTGTAATTATGCTTCGGCAAGCCACACTTCATAGCGAAATAGGTTCATGCTTTGTATATTGATGCAGTGGATTAGAGTTAGTTTGTATTTTTCCTTAAATACACCTCATAAAGCTAAAGTGAAATGACGGTGTAGCCTAGTTTTTCTCTTTTGGAGTGAATTTCTACTTTCTCTGTTAAAACGTAATCTCTCTAAAAGGTCGAATTTCTTTTCTGTCTTGCGCTAATCCTAACTATAAAATTCTTGGCGCAAATATCTCAAATCTCAAATTATAGCACGAGTATTTTCGTAAATGTTTGTCTAACCCCCTTTGTGTTTCAGCTTTACGGCTCTTCCAGTGGTGTTTTTCGACGATGCTACAAACGGTGGACGTTGTCGGTGCTACCAGTCTTCCGACAAGGCTCGAGGGCCGGTGCCCCATAGTAGCCATACCAATGCCATATTGAAAAATGCCTTATCTTTGAACTTTTTATAGTCATCTTTGTTTGTCATACATTGTAATAGTCATTTTATAGTCTTTTGTCTTTGAAATTTTTCTATTCTCTTTAAAATTTAGCCTTAAACGCTTGCCTTAATTTTTGTCTTGCTGTATTGTTTCTATTTGTTTGTCTACTTAGATTCTGTTGTTCGTTTAAGTTTAGCTAGGTTTTGAAATTATCTTGTGGAATTCGTAGGAACTCATTTTTTTCGCAAGGAGTGAAAATATAACAAAAACATCGAAAACTGAGAAGTTGATAACATGTTGTTAGCTTATATTTGTTAGGACTTATTAGGATATGTATTATTGTTGTTTGAAATTCTATTTGAAATTCTTTGAAATCTATTGGGATTCTTGTATTTTCTTTAAACTGCTATTTGCTATTGCACAATTCCGAGAGATAAGGGCTTTAAGCCAAGGGCCAAGAGTTGAGCTAAGACGGGTTGTGCTGTAAACGGCAGTTTCTGTCTGTGCTTTTTACTATTAACCTTGTGAACCTGTAATCCTACTTTTATTATTGTTAGCTAGTCAAGTTAGAATATGTACAGTTGTTTGTTTATTTTGTTCTCATATTTTGCCGTATTTACTCAACTTTGAATTTTGTTGTATAGGATGACTTGTAACCTTTCACTGTTATGCTTTGTACTTGTTTAGTTTAGGATTTAGATTCTTTGTTGTTACCATAAATGTCGTATTTAGCATTTTTCTTTGAACAACGTTGTACAGATACTATGTCGTATATACTCTTTTGAAACTTTGTTGTAAAGTATAATTTGTCATATTTTACTCTCTGTACAGTCATTTATTTTGCATTGTCTAGCCAGTATATAATTATCATTGTCAGTGTGTAAGTTTGTGTGTTGGGATGAGTTGAGTGAATTGGGTTTTCTAACCATAGCGGCTTAAGGGTACTACTTTTTCATATGGGTTTCGATTCTTTATTTTCGATTTATACTTACTCTCTTTTCATTATCTAAATTTGAATCGCAGTATCGTTTAAAATGTTATCAAGTTACGTGTAAGCAAGTAGTTAATCCCCAGTTTCGTTTAGCCTGCATTTGACTACCACTTCGCTACCAAACTTTTCTATTTTCTTTAAACTTTGTACTTTCTTTGGTAAGTCGCTTGGCTTACTTCCGAAGTTACTTTCTTTCATGGGCAGTAAAAGCGCCAGGACTTCTTAACGGTTGCTTACTGGTCGCCCATGTAGTTTTCTTTTTTCTTGAAACTTTCTATCAATTCCTAATTCTCGAATTATGGTAGCAACTCTCGTTATCTCAGAATTTTTAGCAGGCGCTAAAAAACTTTCGCAGGGGGATGATATGAAAAACTAGCAATTACGGTCTGCGATTCAACAAACTTTATAACAACCGATCAATCTAATCATCTCAAACAGCAACCATTTTGCTTATATAAAAGATAGCTTAACCGCAGATCTAGTCAGTGTGTATTTATCTCTCGTATCGTATGGCCTGGTATTTTTATATATTTGCTGTGGCCATCCTTTTTGCTGATTAAAACGTAAGTTATACAATAAACACATTTGTCCGCCACAACTGTCTAATGTTTGATTAGGGTAGGAAGTTAGGTTAGGACTCTATTTTCGGAGTAGTTGCACCCGTGAGAACCTGCATCAGATTCGCCAACCAATTTCCGGTTTAGTAACCGGACAGTAAACCGGGGATTGATATTACAAAACTCTGCATTTTGCTGTTTTGAAAAGGTGTTGCTACGTCGTTTACCTTGAACAACTCAACGGTAATTGGACGAATATTTTCTTCAGGCAATTCTACTGTCACATTAACTTTTTTGTTAGTGCATTCACAAAAACAACTGATTCCAATTGAAATTATTGTAAGTGAACTACGCTTAAATGTGAAACTGTCCATATTGCATGTTTACGAGTACTATTTGTTGTATTTATTATTTTTATAAAATGTCGATTCTTAGCTTACTATTGACTAAAATAATTTCTCGACTGAGATGGTTCATTTCGATAACTCTAAATGATTTATTTACCCATTGTTGGAGAGGACCAATATTCTCCCTTTTACATTACTCCATCGTACACTTTTCTAGTGGAACAACTCTTTACCTTCTGGTAGTCTGTGGCTAGTTCTTAAAAACCACACCCACAGAACGATTGGTCCGCCCACAAAAGGTTTTACATGAAGTTCTCGCGGACAATCACAACTTGTATTCTCGTTTATCAACAACATCACTTCAACCATCCAGTGTTACCTTAGAATTGGTACACACTACGCCTAGGATCTCTGTCACTAATATACGACGAAAGCGATTTTTTGTGAAAAGAATTCGTGACATTAGGATACCAATACCACTGAAATCTCCAACTGGAACTTTCTTGGATCAGTCTATGAGCAGTTTATTGGACTGTGTGTATGCATTTCAATGGAGACAACCATTAAGTCCTATGGTATGCCAGTTAAATGAAATTGATGAGTTACCCCGGATGATTATTCGCAGCAGGGACACCAGCAAAATTATTCCAGAAATTGACTCTCTTGAGTGAGGTTGGAAACGATCGCTGTAGATACAAACAGCCAAATAACGGCATAATAAACAACCGTACTGGAACTGAAACTGAAATTTTAAGTCGCAGTAATATATTTAAAATTTAAACCATGCTGCAAATAATGTTTCGTTTTCTCACTGCTATAGCCATGCTGCGACTGATGTTTCCTTTCCTTACTGCTATTAATTTCAAGACTGATTAAGCAATACCGACAACTCTTACAGATACTATATGGTCTCGCAATACTAGCTGGTTTAATGGTTCCAAAGGATATTAAGCCTTTATATTTTAAGTAAAACAACTCCCTTATCGCTTGGCAATTATAAATTAATTTTAGTAAAATCAGCTATACTTTAATCCAAACCTAGCTTAGTACTTGTAGTTTCTCTGTGATATAACTTTTATTTAAAGAATATAATTTTATTCAGTTAATAAGTTCCATTTGTTTAGTTAACAGGCTTGACTTCAGCTAATGGCCGATAGGTTACAGTGTACATTCGGACAAACCATTTTTTCGTGAATGCTTTAATCCATTGTCTGACCTAAAACAAGATCAATATAAATAAAATATAAATATAAGTATGAATAAATAATACAATATCAGTGGCGTAATATATCAATAAATATGAGAACGAAAGAAAGTAATGTATCCACGTACCATGTACCCAGTAATTAGCTTTGAACCGTTATTACTCATTCATTAGTTGGAGTTGAGAAACCAACTTTATATCAAAATTTAGCTTAACACTTGCTCTTTTTCAGAAGTACAATGAAATTTATTTTGTTTCCTAAACTTGTTTTGCTACATTTAAGAAGAACTAAAAAGTATTAGATAGGTGTTCTGCAAACTGAAGCAAATTCTTTCTGGAAAATGCAAAAATTTTGCAAAAATCTTTAATTTTTGTTTGCATTTTAAGTCGAGAGCCCCCTCTTGTAGTGGGTACTCTTGTATTGGGTACTAGTATGCATCAATCATCCAATTTTATTAGCAAACAAAACCTTTGCAGCTAGCTATCCATTCGAGTTGGACGGCTTCCAATAAAAAGGGTCTGGCATCCCTTCTATTCGGTTTGGAATCTGCCACCGGTAATCCCAAAGGTACATAAAAAGACTTGTTCAAACAAAAGGAGAGACAACAATTATGTCAGAAAACATTGACATTAAACTTGAAAATATTGTAAACTTGAAAACAATGTTTGTGTCCTTTATATAGTGTTTGTTTCGTTATCGTTTGTAATTTTAGTGTACGTAGATGAACAGAAAGAACTTATTTTGATGTTACCGGTCGCTCGGTTAATTTTTGGGATGGGCTCCAGGCGAAAAAGCCCGGGAAAAATGTAAGTGTGCGATTAATGTTTGGGAGGAGCGGCTTTGCGGCACGAATCACATTGACGGTTTTCTTAAAGGAGGAAAAAATTTGGAGGGCTGATGCAGGATTGCTACAAAATGCAAGCTGGAAAAAATTTTGTGTACCTGGTTGCTCTGCCAGGGTATTTTTAAAAGTCGCCGAAAATTTCCGAGTCCCATAAAATTTGTAATTTCACTATACGGATATGAACCTGAAAAGTTATTCTGACGTCACCAGTTGCACCGTTAATTTTGGGATGGGCGCCAGCCGAAAAAGCCCGGAAGAAATGTGCGATTAATGTTTGGGAGGGCAGCCCTGCGCCACGAATCAGATTGAGTTTTTTTCTAAGGCGGAAAAAATTTAGAGGGCTGATTCAGGGTTCTTGTTAGAGTCTAAGAAATTTTTATTCCGCTGGAGCGGAATATATTCCCCGTTGTTATAGCATGTAATGCATGTACGGTGTTGTTATTGTCTTCAGCTTCTCCTATGTACCTTCAACACATGGGCTAGTATGTTTATTTTTAAGAGTCAGCGAAAATCGGTCAAAGTAAACCTGTACCCTTGCAGAAGAATCCGTTCTAAATTGGTTTCTGAGGTTCTATCAAATTTTATCCCATAAATCTTACAAAATGTAGCAATACGCCCTGGCGTTATTTGTTTCTGAATTACTCCGTGGACATTATCGATTACAGGAGGTCCGTGCATACATTAAACAGCAACAAACATTGAAGTTTGTCCGATTAAGTTTAGTAGTAGCGCATTGGCAAAGCCAAACTACTGTTTAGTAGCGCATTGGCAAAAGCCAAACTACTGTTTCTACGCTTGAAACTTAAGCTTTGCTCTCAATTAATTTGAATGAGTCCGCTTCCCTTATTTTAGCAAAGACACCGATCATTAATCAGCAGAGAACTGAATGCGAAAGAGTTATAAAAGCATAGTGGTTAAGACATTTGCCAGTCGCCTATCTGCATGGCTCAACGGCGGAATGTTTCCCCTTTTAGGGGTAATCTTGTTTCCCTGCTCTCTCCGCTGAAAGAAAATTGCTGTGTGCGTAGCTGCTCTGTCAGAAAAGAGGACTGATGCAGGATTCTTGTTAGAGTATAAGAAAATTTTTTCCTGGTCTGCTAACTGGAAGAAATCCTGTGTGCGTGCCTGTCAAGAAATTATTAAGCCTCTTCGAAGGTTTCAGAGAGTCCCATAAAATTTGTAATTTTGTACATATATATATATATATATATATATATATATATATATATATATATATATATATATATATATATATATATATATATATATATATATATATATATATATATATATATATATGAACCGAAAAATTATTCTGGCGTAGCACGGTTAATGTTTGGGATGGCCGCTAGAGCCTAAGAAAATTTTTTCGCTGCTCGCCGGCATTGTTTCCTTCTTCAGCCATAACAGGTCTACGCTTGGCATTTTGACGACGGAAGACTTGAGCTGACCGTGCGCTTATGATCCAATAAAATTGGCAGCCCCTAGTCTATCTCAGCTTTACAGCTCGACGCTACACTAAGCGGAATTCTTTCAACTTTTAAGCTATATTGCATCAAACTGTATTGAACTGTAAAATCTTAGCACCCCTCAGAGTTGACCCTCGGTTTTAGGTTTGGTGGCATCCGGATCCAAACCAAATATTAAAAACCAGAAAAGGCGTCATTAAGTTCCAAAGCAAAATATCGCATTGTTCCTGATGCTTCTGAGGAAAGCTGTCTGGTTCTGACTTCGGATGTGTCTGAAATTTTGACCCGGATCCAACTCTGTCCCTCCCCCTTATCAGATAAATATTGAGTATAGATGCTATTTTGAGCGCAGTTTCATACCTAATATATACAAAGCAACGTGTGGCCATGCTGCATATTTCTATTATTATCATAAACAACGAAAACTGTTAAAATTCGTTACTATCTAAAGCACTTATGTTACTTTAATTCTAAAATAATTTGCCGCTATTAACAATATTTAATGAGTACAGGTTAGCTATTTCCATTAAAGTACTAATTTGAAAATTAAAACTATTAATATTAACCAGCAATATTAGATTGCAGTTATCTAATGTTTTAGAATTTCAATCAATCCATTAATTAATAATGGATTAATCAATAATTATTAATTAATAATGGATTAAATTATTAATTAATCAATTAATCGCCAACTGATATTTCTTATATCTGATAATTGTTATCTAATTTTGTTGATTGCCAACAGAGATCATGAAAGAATAAAGCTAACAGCAAGGAAACATTTTTTACAATGTTGTTGGTTAAATTCAGGCATTAGTTGAAGCATTTAACTAACACAATTGACAGCTCGTAGCTTGAGAAAAAGTGAAGGACACACATTTAAATTAAAGCGCAAATTATAAGCACGACACATTCAGCAAACTTTATGCTTGAAAATATATAAGCGAAATTAAAAGGTTTTCGTTTTTACTTCCTCCAGTTGAGCCCGTTCTACACGTATCGCTATGCCTCAAACAATACACGTTCATATAGCAGGGAGGCTTAACCATGAAGAATAACCGTAAGTATAATTCAAACTCAATTCATATCCAAACTTCTTTGTCGTTCTGTACATGAACATTATTGATTTTATGTTTGTCATTACCATAGGAACTTCCAGTGTATGATAAATGAAAATTTGGCATCCAAGGAAAATGTGAAGCACAAACACCAATGTATATAAAGGCCAATGTTGAGTGTACACAGCGTAGGAACCGATCGTCCAAGATAGAAGGTACAGCGGCAGGATCATTGTCATACCAATAAGATTGACTCTAAATAAATGCACGTGACTGCTACAAGACCTAGAAAGAGCTGGTTTTTGAGTGAAGTATAGTGCTTTCTGACTAAAACAACAACCTGAATACGTATCAAATAATACTTGGTTGACGTTTCCTCGCTATCTCTCAATAGCTCTCCATGCATCCGAAAACCGGTCCAACTCCTCCCTCCCTCTTTTGCTGATATCTAGTATAAATTGTAAATAAACTAAAATTATTGTAAATAATTTCTCCTCGCTGTTTGGTTCATAGCTTTCGTATAACTCCAGAAAACATATTGGGCGATATATCTATGGTTTACGTATCTATTAGCTTTGCAGTAACCCTTGCGGTTGGAGAGCAATGATAGCCTAAACTTGAAGAACAATTTAACTTATAGCTGAAATCGAAATCATTACATGGTTCGACACTGAAAGCTAAACTTTGCTGGGAATATAAACCCTATAGTCTAGCAAAATTGTGCCAAATTTGAGATATTCTGCCATCGCAAAATAGTTTACTACACTTAAAACATCAAGAAAGTGGAAAAAAATGTAATCTAAGAGAGTAAGTTTGACAACTAACCCTGATAAAACTTACCGGCTGGAATTAAGTTTCGCTTTCGTCGTTAAAGGCAGGCGAAACGACTTCCTACTAATTGCCGCTGACTCCACTAGCAAAATGGATACCACAAATGATAGCACTGTACAAATGGTTGTAGTTAGTCCAGTAAAGCTGGCAAAGTTCGTCCAACAACTAAAACACAATATCAAGATGATTGGTTAAGATCATTGATTTAGAACAGCTTCTAAAATTTAATTTTTTATTAACAGGCACATATTGCTTAGCAATCTGCTATAACATAACAATTTTTCTTACGAGAAATATGAGGCAAACTCTGGCCACATAAAGGCATTTGTAGTGCTAACAATCAACGGAAGTCCTATAATATACACATTTATATTGCTATTCTGCTGGGCCAACTCATCATATTTGTTACTACAAAGCCTGATTTTCAGTATGTACATATCCGATAGAAGTAGGTTCTTGCCGAAGGATATTAAAAGGAGCAAGCAGTTTCCGAAAGTTTCATAACACCCAATTAGAGGGCTCTGCGGTCAAATTAGCTAAGAAGTTACATCGCCCTGACAAACGAAAGTAGCAGCTCTTACGGTCGTGTCGTGACTCCTTTTGGGCATGTATTGTTGATTGACGGCCCAAATCATGACGAAATTTGAGGAAACTTTCCAAATAGCGTTCTTTTAGCATTCTAACACCCTCCACGCAATTCCGCTTCAAAAATTCGATGTCTCCGTTTTGCACGGTTTTTTCAGTTTTTAACAGTTGGACAGCAGTTGCACAGTTATAACCATATTCATTCAAAAGATCTAATTGCGCTCTACATTTTTGCTTTTTGAAGTAACGTTCCAGCTTTTGTTATCGTGGGATATTAACCATGATCATCTTCTAACTGCTATCCCATGAGCTGCTATCATCAAAATGTTGTTTTTGCATAAGCATAACCAAATTTTTCCAGCGATTGTGGAGCATTTAGTATGCATGCTAGAGGGTTGCCACCTAGCAGGTTTTACACAAACATAGCCCGGAACCCTTTTTAGCTGCCCCATTGGTGCTTCATAGCTAGAGTGGTCGCTTGCCAAAGTGGTGAAAAGTAGGCAAATACCAGGTTGCGCATACATTTTTGCTAATTTCTCAATTGTGAAGAGCTATATCACAACAACTAAAAAACTGTCCCCAGGTATTTGATAGGGGTATCAAGTGATATAGTCTCTCAAAAAGCCGTTAAACTTTTCGAAACCCAAAGTTAATCATAAAGAAATAGTGAAAAACGCCTGCCTGCAGTCACTAAGGCCGTAGCCTTAGTCCGAACAGGAGAGAGCCAATGGGCGCTGTGAGCGCTCTTACCCAGAGAGAACTAGTCTCTGGAGCTCCTGCCTGGTTGTCCAAGAAGGACAGCCAGCTCGGCTCTATCTGTGCTGCAACATAGCCAGAGAAGGTTTTATTAAAACCTCTCTGACTGTGCTATGCACAGAAAGAGGACTGCAGTGGCCCGTGGATCTCCGTAGATATACAAACAGCATTTACGTCACGAAACCCAAAGTTAGTTGCATTCTATAGATTAGAAAGAAAAATGTTAAGCTCTATTTTAATATAAAGATGGCTTCTTAACTCCAGAAGTTGATGTCTCCAAAAGGAATCACCACCTTAAACAGCTAGACCAATTGGATGCTAAAATCAATAGTAAAAGTTCTATTCAAACTTAGCTAAAGGACCACCAATTGATTTTGTGATTGCTTTCTGTTCATATACCACATTCATTGCATTACTTAAAATCCCCAATTAAAGAATGAAAAAATGCACCAAAAATGATAGCAGTAGTTGTTGTTTTTGTCAAAGAGGAATCGAATGATATGATGCCCGTAGTTGTTTCAAAAATATGTGCTGATTCAATTAGAAATTGAAGGCCTGTAGCTAACGTCAAAAATTGAATTGCAAGTCCAGCCACACTGCAGATTGTCTAAAACAACTAGTACATGAAACAAAGTTAAATTAATCATGCTGCTTATTCCTAGGGCCTTTTCATGAAAGCACAGAGTTAATTTTAACTCTGTTCATGAATCCATGCGGAGTTAAAATTTTTAACTCTCTCTAAATCGCAGGGTTAAAATTAACACTTTTAACTCTTTCTTGAAGAGGATCGAGTTAATTTTAGCTCTACTCTACCCTTTCTTGAAAAGGCCCTTAGTTATCAAATTGTTTATTTTGAAGCTTGAGAAATTCTGGTCCCGTTTAGAATTAGTATTTAATTTGCAATTGCTTTTAATTTGCACGTTTTTAATTTAACAGTAAGAAGAGAGTCCAAGTATAAGTGCTGAAAGCAGAAAAATTTCGTCAAAACTAGAAACAAACCAGTACCAGACACACTGGTAGCTAATGTGTAGACCATGTGTGGTAAAAGCTACTTTCTGTTTAAACAGGATTTTGAATTGAGTTGAGTCGCATCTTCCAAATGTTAGCAAATAACAGCGACATTCTCAATACCGTAACCTAGCATTGCGAACGCAGGGATTAACTATAGTCTAGCAAACTTAAGGGGGGGGTATACCTAGGGGTTTGCACAACTTCTTCGGAGAGCGCTAGTTTTTTGCATACAAGTAGGTAACATATCATAGTTAAAAAGTTAATATAAGGCATTGATATATCCCATGACACCCGAGCTGTATGGGGCCGCAAACTGAAAAATTTCGTTCATTTTTTCAAATTTTAGATTGGTCTTTCGGAAGCTCTGAATTTTCTTTATGAAAAGCTACAGACCTAAAACTTTGCACACATATTTCTATGGACATGGAATATATACATGCCAAATGGCAGCTCACAGAAGCTTATCGTTCGGGAGTACTGTAGCCGCAAACTTTAAAAATTGTAAAATTTTCACTAGGTGACCTGTCGCCGTTTTGAGCCTAATCCCCCAAAGTGCTGCAAATCTTCTGAATTTTTTACAGAATATAACCAGGATATATGGCTAAATATGTGCCAAGTTTGGCGGGTTTAGGTTTTGTTATGGTTTTTAATGACTGCTTTATTATGTGGCTAACAGTGAAAAATCGCTCAAAATCGGCATGTTGCTAAACTTTGATGGAATTTATCTCATCGTAGAAGCAATATCGTGAGTTGATGCAATTAGAAAAGTTGTTTAGAATGATAAGACCTATCGATTGAGTGCAATTTTGTATTAATTCGATGATTTTGAAAATTTGCCATTTTTGGCGGGAAGCTAATTTTGCGTCTCTGACACCAAAAATTGAACAAAATGTGGTATTACGTTTTACTGCCGCGGTCGAGAAGCCTCAAATTTTGCACACATATTTATAGTACTAAGAGACATTAGTGTGCAAAATTTGAGCCCAATAGAATGCTTGCAGCGGATTAGGTCTCAAACGAAATACGTCAATTGCCATAATTTGGGGGTGGGACGCACGGTAAATGTCGTGCTGCTCCTGCGTGTACGCAGCCAATCTTGAAGTTGCGCATACCCAACAATAGTCCTAAGTTTCCTTTATGTTCACAAAAAAATTCAAGACATTGACTCTTAGCAGTCCGGAGAAAAATCGAAAAAACTTCGACCACCCCCATGCACGAAAAAGCCGTAGGTCAGCAACTTTGCGAGGCTGCTGTGAACGCTGTGAAAAACGAAAAGCATCCAAAGTTTTAATTATTTTGAAGGAACCCAGGTACTAATACGTGACAAAGTTTGAGCGCAATCGGAAAAATTTTTGTCATTAGTGTATTTGGTATACCCCCCCCTTAAACTGGACCAATAGAGTGAATTTTGTGGAGAGTTTATTATTCAAGTTAAGTATGACAATGTATATATTTTCTGAAAGCTCAGAAATCAGAGATTTCAAAAAATTTTAAAAATTTTAAAATTTTAGAATTTCAAATTTCAGAAATTTTAGAAACTGTAGGAAAAGAAAAAATATACGAAAAGTAGTCGAGTTTGGTATCAAATGAAAGGTCTCGTTCAGGAGAACGCGAATATGTATCAATTATGCGGATTTGGGGTGGTACGTGGTTCCAGCGGGCCCATATCCCGAAAAATAAAAGTTGCTCCAATTGCTACAAACTTGGGCTCATTTGAAAGCTCTCATCACGCTGATTGAAAGTTATAATTGGGTCATCGCTCAAAAATGCTTTCTGTGAAAGTTATTCCTCCTTAAACACCAAAAATGGGTAGTTTTAACACTTTCGAGGGTTTAACCCAGGCTTGCGAAAGCTGTGAGCTGAATCAAGTCAAGCCAGTGCGCTACATTTTGTGTCTCATCATTATACACAACTACGTAAAAATTGCAGCTTTAGATCTTCATGCATGTGTAAGATAAGCTAATTTAAACAAACTTCAAAGAAGCCGCCGTGTCGGTTCCTTTGAAGTTTGTTTAAATTAGCTTATCTTACGCATGCATGAAGATCCAAAGCTGCAATTTTTACGTAGTTGTGTATAATGATGAGACGCAAAATGTCGCGCACTGGCTTGACTTGATTCAGCTCACAGCTTTCGCTAGCCTGGATTAAACCCTCCAAAAGTGTCCAAACAGCCCATTTATTTTTGGTGTTTAAAGAGGAATAACTTTCACAGACAGCATTTTTGAGCAATCACCCAATTATAACTTTCACTCAGCGTGATGAGAGCTTTCAAAAGAGCCCAAGTTTGTAGCAATTGGAGCAACTTTTAGTTTTCGGGATATGGGCCCGCTGGAACCACGTGCCGCCCCAAATCCGCATAATTGATACATATTCGCGTTCTCCTGAACGACACCTTTCATTTGATACCAAACTCGACTACTTTTCCTTTATTTTTTCTTTTCCTACAGTTTCTAAAATTTCTGAAATTTGAAATTCTAAAATTTTAGAATTTTTTAAAATTTTTGAAATCTCTGATTTCTGAGCTTTCAGAAGCTATATACATTGTCATACTTAACTTGAATAATAAACTCTCCACAAAATTCACTCTTTTGGTCCAGTTTAAGTTTGCCAGACTATAAATCAAGAGATTTTCACACTAGTTGAGACAGATGTTTGAAGAATCATTGGAGAAAATTTGGGCTCATTTGGTTAACCACAGTTCATAAGGCATTAGTTAAAATACACACCTGTGGTCTAATTTTTTGGACTTTGATTGTATCGCACAGAAAGCTATAGTTGGTCTAGTGATTATTTTACACGATGTCAGAGCTTTATAATGTCAGGACTATCTCTGCAAAATTTGGGCACTACCTTAGCACTCAGGGCGCAGCGAAGTTTGCATGCATTTTATTTCGAGTCTTGCACCCACAGCATCAAACGAAGGTTCCACAGGACGCTACGCTGCGTGGAATTGTTTCAAACTTTAAACTATTTTGCTCCAAACCTAATGCTATTATGTGACGGACGCGTTTCCAACATCGAACTTTTGGTTAAATGATTTGTTGTAAACTAGATTTATCCTGGTGCATCCAGATTCCAGGCATATGCTTATACTCAATTATACCTTTACAGCACTGCGTAGATGAAAAATAAATGTTCGCTTTGTCCAAAGGATCCACACTGCTAAATACTAAGTAGGATTCCACAGTGCTACTAAGTAAGGATCCACACTGCTACATACTAGAGGCCTGCATTACGGCCCGCAGCCCGGCCCAGTCGGGCCTGGCCAGCGGACGCGGGTTGAAGCTCACGGGCCGGCCAACGGGTCGGGGTTCCGGCCTGCTCCCATTATTTTTGCAAGATTTTACTAAAGAAAATTGACTCAAATGCTGAGATTGAATGCTTTTTGTGCTTCTTGATCATGTTTACACATTAACACTGCTTTTCAGTAATTAGTTTCAGCATTTCCATTTAATAAATGTTACTGTGTATTCTGTTTAAATTAAATAGTCGATTAAATTGTGAAATATATGCTGGATATCCTTATATTTTAAAGATGTCTGTACAATCAGTATGCTTATGCTCATTTCTTGATTCGTGAAAACGTACTCAAGAAACTATCATTTCAGATGTTGTCCACCACAATCCTGTGGTTCAAAACATTCGGAACAAGCAATTCAAACTGTTAAAATTCAGAAAATTAATTTAATCTATTAAAATTCAGAAAATTAATTTAATCTATTAATTTCTAAAGTTGGTGCTCAAAATAATGTCAAATCTCTCAATTCATTGGCACAATTTTTGCGATTACAGCATAGAATCTAGTAACTGAAGTTCAATAACAAACTTGGAATTTTTTGAAATTTTGCACTTTTTGAAAAAATGGAAAATTTCGCGAGCCGGGCCGAGCGGGCCGAAACCTTTCACGAGCTCACCTGGCGGGCCGAGAAAAATTTTCACGGACCGCGCCGGGCCGGGTCGCAAAAATTCGAACCGTGCAGGTCTCTATAACGCAGAAGTATTTCCATAATTTTAGAGAAGACTAGAACTCTTCTGAGAATTTGTCACTGAATCGATGTTGTTAGCAGCAACAGTACAGCTGTACTCAATACACCAAGCTTCTACTCAAATCTTGCATACCCAGGACCAGTCGTTTTCGGAAAAGAAAAGGATCAACATATGACATAAGAAAATACTAATTTCCTCAGCGAAATGGAGAAAGCCTTCATATGTAACGAAATTTCTGAAACAGTAAACCTATCAAAACTAAATTAAATAATAAACGTAACGTTAAATTGAATAGAATTAGATTAGCATGACTAAAAACCACTTTACGTGGAAACCTTCAACCGTAGGTTAAAAGACATGTAATAAAATGCATCAAATGCCAGCTCTCTGTAGGTACAAATGGAATTGTATTGCTGGCCTCTTGTCCGAGCAACACTAAGATTTAACAAACACGAAAAATACGCAAAATTGTTCTTTAAGGCAAGTAAGGATGGATTTCAGCGGATTTAGATAACTGTTACCTTGCTATGATCTGAGCGACAATCGTTAATTCAAGAATCGAAAGCAGCCATATGCAACCTATTGTTTTCACAGCTATGACAACATATTCGACAGCTGGAGAGAATCTTGACTGAGGTGGTGACTAAACAAACAATATCCCAATTTGGCAAAATCAAAAGAATTGAAAAATTCACTTGGTTAGGTTTGCTGTTAGTTAAATGTTACTTAACTTTACTTTTTGGCTTTTAACAATTATAAACTTTATTGGATACGCTGTCTGTGAAAATAGAAACACGCCTCGACAAGGAAACCTCGACTAGAACCCAACTTTTTGCAATTAAGAAGATGCTTACACTATTATATAGTGTATAACGTAGCATATGTTTCACATGTCACAGAAACAGCGTGGCAACTAGTTCATTTATTTAATCAAGTTATTTCAGTAAAAGCATGTGAAGCTACCGTAGTTTTTGTATCCAGACTGCAATTTTCTTTTAGTTTAGGAAAGCCCTGCAGCGGCCTTCCATCGGCAATATAAAGCATCAGCGATTTCTTTTCGGTCTTCCACAGTTGTAACGGTTTCTCAAGCTGTTGGAGGGTCCGTGAATCCATATCCAGGGGGGCTGGTAGCTTTTTATTATTTAGTGTTGTTATATATCCTGAGTAATAACCAGCAGCAATGAGTGGATCTTGCACATGCAGTCCGATGTGGAGAATATCCCTCTCCTAAAACACGAAGCAACTCCGGCGAATTTCAGTTTCATTACTACTGGGGATACTATTTTCAATTTTGTTTTGCTAAAGCTTGCACATACTTAACAATGACACCAAAGAGTAATAGTCGATGTTAGTTCAATACAAAACGTTACGATAGATCCGCATGCTGTTTCAATTAGCTTCACAGGATTTTCTGATATCCGTTTTATAATAAATGCAGACGTTTGTGAAGTAGATGTTGATTTTACACTAGTTGCAGCCGTATAAAACATTGCCAAAGTTTCAGCATTGGTTGTTGCAACAGAATCCACAACTATGTCGTTGCGTGTTAGTTTCTGTCTTATCATAGCTGAACTGGTAGCAGGAGTAGTGCCATTAGTAGTGGTACCAGTAATAGCTGTCGTTGTCGTCGTTGTTAATTCAGCAGGAGTTGTAATAGTGACAGCAATGATAGAAATTAGAGGAATTGGCAATTTAATAGATGTCACTATAACTGCTGTTCCTGTAGCTGTAGTGAAAGTATTACTAGATGCCTTGACAGCAACAGGAGGGTGAGTAGTAAAAGCAACAAAAGACGATCTAGCAGTGGCCTCTGCAGCATAGACAGCTGTTGAGATGGTTTTGTTGTTGAGACTTTTGGTGGAGTACCTGGAACTGAATGAATCCGTAATTGATGGATTTCTTATGAAGCTGTTAATAGTGGAGCGGAAGATGGAACAGGGCTTTGAACTACAGGTGGAGTTCATAGCAGAAGTAACGACGTAAGAGACGGTATAGACAACACTAGAAGTAGTAGTGAAGAGGGAGGTTGTAGTGGTGGAAATTGAAACTTTGTTGTCGAACGTTTTCAGAGCAGAGATCGTTCTAAACGTCTGCACGGTTGTACCTGCTTTGGCAGAAGTTATTGTGGTGGTGGCGGTGATGATGGTTACAGTTATGGTGGTGGTTGTGGTGGTTGCGGTTGTGGTAGTTGTGGTTGTGATTGTGGTTGTGGTTGTGGTTGTGGTTGTGGTTGTGGATGTGGTGGTTGTAGTTGTGGTGGGTGTGGTGGTAGTGGTTGCTGTGATTGTGATGGTTGTGGTTGTTGTTGCGGAGACTGTGGTGAATGTGGTCGTGGTGATTGTGGTTGTGGTGGTTGTTGTTGTGCTGAATGTGCATGTGATGGTTGTGGTTGTGATAGGTTTAGTCGTGGTGGTTGCGGTCGTCGTGGTTGTGGTCGTAGTGGTTGTGGTCGTCGTGGTTGTGGCTGTGCTGATTGTGGTTGTGGTTGTGGTACGTTTTGGTGTGGTGGTTACAGTCATAGTGGTTGTGGTTGTGGAGACTGTGGTGGATGTGATCGTAGTGGTCGTGGTCGTGGTGGCTGTAGTTGTGTTGATTGTGGTTGTGGTGGCTGTGGTTGTGATAGGTTTAATCGTGGTGGTTGCGGTCGTGGTGGTTGTGGTCGTAGTGGTTTTGGTTGTACTGCTTGTGGTTGTGGTGGTTGTGGTTGCGGCAGGTTTAGTTGTGGTGGTTACAGTTATAGTGGTTGTGGTCGTGGTGGTTGTGGTCGTGGTGGTTGTGGTCATGGTGGTTGCGGTCGTGGTGGTTGCGGTCGTGGTGGTTGCGGTAGTGGTGGTTGTGGTCGTAGTGGTTGTGGTCGTCGTGGTTGTGGTCATGGTGGTTGCGGTCGTGGTGGTTGCGGTCGTGGTGGTTGCGGTAGTGGTGGTTGTGGTCGTAGTGGTTGTGGTCGTCGTGGTTGTAGTCGTAGTGGTTGTGGTTGTACTGCTTGTGGTTGTGGTGGTTGTGGTTGTGGCAGGTTTAGTTGTGGTGGTTACAGTTATAGTGGTTGTGGTCGTGGTGGTTGTGGTCGTGGAGGTTGCGGTCGAGGTGGTTGCTGTCGTGGTGGTTGTGGTCGTAGTGGTTGTGGTCGTCGTGGTTGTAGTCGTAGTGGTTGTGGTTGTACTGCTTGTGGTTGTGGTGGTTGTGGTTGTGGCAGGTTTAGTTGTGGTGGTTACAGTTATAGTGGTTGTGGTCGTGATGGTTGTGGTCGTGGTGGTTGTGGTCGTGGTGGTTGTGGTCGTGGTGGTTGTGGTCGTGGTGGTTGTGGTCGTGGAGATTGTGGTCGTGGTGGTTGTGGTTGTGGTAGATGTAGTTGCAGTAGTGAAACTCTTAGAAGAGGTGGCAATAATTACGGCGGTTGATGCAGTGATCGATATGGTTGATGTGGAGGTGGTTTTATCAGCTGTTGAAGATTTCAAAGAAGTAGTCTTTGCAAACAAGCTGGTTATCAATGAGACAATATTTGAGGTGCGGACCGTATAAGTACTACTGTCCGAATGGCCGGTGGATGTAAAGCTGGTAGACAATGACGTTGATAGGTTTCCTGTGCAGACATCTGATATGTTGTAAACATAGTCGAGATTATCTGTGCCTGCATACGGCAATGATCCTATCAGAGCAAAACATAATGGAATTTAAACTGCAAATCAATGAACTTAAAATGTTACTCTTGCGACAATTTTTATAATTTACATACGAAACTAAAAAGGTGATTATAGACTGTACAAGCTGTTTATAATTTGGGAATAGGATTGCACCTCTGCTATGCAAATGTAGTTAGTGGATAGGAATCCAACTCCAGCTGTGATGTGTAGTTTATACAAGAAGTTAAAAAGTTACAAGATTCTGGCGGTTTCTGATCCTCTACTCTAATACTATGAGCTGATAGTAACGCCGGTTACGAAGTTCTGTCTTCAAGTAAAGTTGTTTGTTCTCGTGCCAGCCGGCGTTTACCGGATAATTGCCATATAGTGTCCTATCAAGTAGACCACTGATCTTTTGACCTAAATTGTTAACTCATCTAAAAACTGACGAGTTACAGATGTATTTAGCGACTATAATAAGTTTTCGTGCAGTTTTCTAAAGACGCACTTCGAGAAAATTCTGCTCGATCGAGTCTGGTGCCTACACCAGACTTAGCACAAGACCTGTACGTAACTTTCGCAAAACTTAACGAATTTGTATGAACTTTGTTATTGATACATTCATTAAACACAGTTCTGATCGATCTATATCAGTGCTTTTATATTTTTGGAAATTTTCAAGTTTAATGTTCTCAAAGTAAAGCAAAAAAGTATTTGTCACAAGATGATGGTTTCGTTTTGTGCAGTGCTGAGTGCTCTTGTGGCGATTTTTGAAATGCTATAACTTTCGCGATTTTAGGAATTGGGAAAAGCTTTATTCATTGTTTTAAGGCTGGTAATCAGCACATTCATATGTGTTTACGAAACTAGCAAAATTAGCAAAAAATTAGAAAAAATTTTCTGACAATGGCTAAACATGTTCAACATCGATTTCTATAATCGGCCAAAAGTTCTTTTGGTGCCATGTTATGAAGGACTATTTGCCGAGGGACGTTTTGATTTGGCTCCGCAGGTCTTAACGGTCGAGAAAATTGGCCAAATGCACGAAACACGAAATTTTGCAATTTTGCCTTGAGTTTTCTTGCTACTGGAAACGATTCAGCCCAAACCAGAAAAAACATCCCTCCACAGAAATGTGAATTTCCACTCTGCCAAACATCTCCGGAATCCCTCGAGTAGTTTTTGAGAAATCGATGTTCAGAACAAAATAATCGCAGTTTTGCCAAAATAGTATTCGGCAAAATCACTAACTTAAAGCAACAAATTCCAGCTAGATTAGACAATAAAAAATGTGCAATTAGACTGTGTATCGATTTAGTATAAATGGACCAACATAGTCAATAAACGTGGAACTAATTTTGAAAAAATTGATTTCCTCGAAAATGGCCACTTTTGACCCTAAAAATCGCTTTTGGCTTAGACTGACTCAACCACATGAATTAGCTCAAGGGTTGTAAAAGCAAAAATGTTCATTTAGGTGCCCTCTTGTCAACCATTGCAACCAATCCGGTGTTTCGAATTCATACTAAAAGTATAATGGCAAAAACCAAAACTGTCTTAGCTTTTCAAACAAAAATACGAGACTGGCTCCAGAATGGTAAAGAGCACGAAAATAGGTTATTTTTAAGTTTTAGCTATTTACGCATTAAGAATAACCTTAAGGATTTACCTAAAGGATTACAGGGATTAAAACCGAATGAGTCAAAAATACCCGAAAGGAAACCAACACCTTAGGTATAGTAAAATGTTGGATATAGATGTCGCCGAACACGAATGTGAAAACAGTTTTTTTATCCCGTTTTGCGTTGGCTAGAAATAAGCAAATTCTGTAAGCATCACGTTTAAGGTTGGTCCAGCTAGCGCAAAGCGGAAACGAAAAACGGTTTCGAGTTTTGTGTTCAGCGATCCTGAAAACCCCTATATGCACGCTTTTAGCAAAATCGATTAAGTTGTGCTAAAGTTACTAAGTTGCTTGTTATTAAGAACAGGTATGTGTCCCCCTTCTTCGATTCGCCCATGGCAACATACCACTACCGCAACCGATTTTGTATTTGTTTGCGTGAAAAACCGCACTGTCGGCAACATTTGTTTCTGCCCTCAATCATGCAGACTCCAATTAACCAATGTAGCAAACAAATTTGAATTTTATCTAAAAGAAATTTATTAGAAACACAAATAGCGTGGCATTTGCGAACTCTTTGTGACTTTTATTTAAAACCTTTTTACAGAATGAGTTAAACAGACAAACAGATTGCTGATTTCAGCGTTTTCAGTTTTTGATTTAGTTTACAGCATTTTGATTACTTCAAGGAATCCTTGGCTTGGTGTATGATACTGTTCTCTGCTTTTATCACACAAAATTGCCAGTCAACTAAAAAACTAAAACTAAACTAGACAGTATGACTATACACAGCAGCGTTGAAAAACAGGATCCTATAACTGAAAGATGTGGTGAATTCGCTCACCTAACACCATCTTTAAATCAATATAAAATAAATTTGAACTTTACCGAAAAAGCATGCTTTGGAATTCATACATATAGTTCAATATAAAGCAGCCCAAGCTTTGAAACTAACTATAAACCATACATTATGCCAACATTCTTGAATACCTATTAACCGTGGGGATTAATAACTACCAAGTCATAAACGCACCAAATTTGCACTTACTAGCATAAGCTAAAAATTACTTGACTCGCAGTAACAAAACAGCCGCATCTCAGGATTAGATTCCGTGCAGGTTGGCTTCAAATAATTTTCCAGAATACAGACATTATCCTTTTTGTTATAGTACGGTATCAAATCTTTGTGTGTTGACAGGGTAGTATCATTTGTCGCTATGCATTGGCTTCCTTCTGCAGCAGTGAGATGCCTGAAGATTTGTCGTGTCAGATCACGAGCTGTTACGTTCCTGGACCTGCATACTCCGTTTATGTTGCCACAAGTATCGTCACAGCTGTCGCCAGGTTCTCCTAGTCTAATCCAGTTGTTGTATAAAACATGACCAACTAAAACAAAGAATAATGTGAATTACAAAAACATTCCCCTTCAAGATTACTTATATTGTTGCTAATCGATTATATTTTAATGCTGCAGTATCATATGTTTCACAAATACATCGTCTAAATTTAGAGCCTTGTCATCACGATGGCGTTTTAGGTGCCTAGACACTAGACCTAGACACCTAGACACCTTCTTTTGCATTTTCATTCCACTTCACTGTTTTCTTTATTTTGTTGTTTATTCCTTGACGTGACCTGTTCTGAATAGTAGTATTACGTTGTTAAACATAAAATAAAGTCGCTCCGTCTACTCGAAATCCGGCCGTTTAACCGTTACAAAATCTCATTAAAATAGCAAAAGTTGCCAAGCACCAAACAAGAGCCCAAAATCAGAATTTTTTCTAAAATGATTTTCTTTGTTTCTACAAGCTCGCTTTAGAAGCGAATAAAGATTTACGGCAAGTTTTACATTAAAGAGATTTCGAGATGATTCTTCAAATCATCGTCTAGTCAGACAATAGAGAAAAATTAGCCGTAACAAATGAAAGGTATAACAAACCAAGTTTGGTCAGGAATGCTGCCTTTAAGGCTTTTGAGCCGTACTTATCCACATTTTTTCAAACTAAATGATGACCTTGATAGCAGTGCTTGAATTGGTAACAAGCAGTGAAAAGATTGTGCGCAGACCCAGCTAAGATTTATCATTCCGTTTATAGCATATGAAGTAGTGGTAATGTAACAGTCTGGCATTTAGTCAGAAGAATTGGATAATTTAGGACCTACAGAAAATTTCCAATACTTTCAGTGTTTCTTTCTTTGTGTTTTATTTTCTTTCTTTCATCCTACTTCTTCCAGTTTCTTGGTTTTCCACTAAAGGTGATTGATGGCAAAGGTATAAAATAACAGCCTGTTTGATGTGCTAAATTTATGTGGGATGAAATAAAGAATCTACACCCTAACGCTTTACCTGTCTCAATACTTAACCAACTTAGTTCAAACTTTTGTGCCTGCATTCCAGCACATGTCTGATTAATTGTTAACAAAATTTTTAAATTTTAAAGATTTTTGACTTTTAAGTATATTAAGGCGGCACTAAGGGATACCCAACAATTTGTTCTCATCTTTCTTGCCGAAACATTTTAGGGGTTTGCTGTGTGGTAGAACAAGAATCTGAAGTCCGTTTTGGTTAAGCTTTTCGTTAGTTCAATAGAAGCTTTAATCTAAACCTAGCTGGCTTATATTGAACTAAGGAAAACTGGAACAAAAGCAGACTTCAGGTTCATGTTGTACGAGACATTAAACCCCTATACAATAGAATGCTTCGAAAAGATCGATGCTGTCGCGGCGAGCGCGAAGATACATCATGCTGTTGCTATGAAACTGACTATTAGTTCCTTGTTGCAACTTTCATTCACTTGTGTTCGATTATGCAAATTAGTTTTCTTGCCAACTTGTTTACTTTCAGTCTTATAAAATCTGTCTGACTGTCTAGACGATTAAAGTGTTTTGTGTTCTTTTGTATTAAAGACGTAGTCTTTACATGGTGCCGAAACACCTTTGAACCTGGTGTTTCCTATTGTTCTCTTTATTGGCTTCTGATATTTTTTGGTGCCCGAGGGCCACCAGTTTTTATTGGATTCAATTTGGATTATTTATGCTGCTTTATCGATTCCGATAAAGTAGCACACTCGAATAAGTGCACAGTGATTTTATTTTTTGGATTCATTTTTGGAGAAGTTCAGATTGGATTCATAGTTTGCTTCAGTTTTTGAAGTAAACAAAGATTCAGAAGAAGCCATTTACTGTCACCGCTGTGTATTTAAAGGCGAGTTTGTCAAGCTACGGCAGTTTTTGCTGTAGCTGAAGTTTCTTAGTTGTCCTAAGTTCAGTTGGAAATCTTGCAGATTTTGCAGATTGCCCGTTTGATTCAGATCATAGTAGAAGTCTAAAACTGGAAGACCTCTGTTTGAGAGTGTCCAAAGTTAAGACGTTTATTAGTTTGATTTTGTTGTTTGGGGGTTTTGATCTATGGATAAGGACCTCAAACAATTGAAACGTCGACGTGGAGCCATTCGGGCTCACATCACACGGAATCTGAACCTGGCTTCAGAGAAGCTGCAAGAGGGTTCAGACGCAGACCCTGAAGACTTGGAGAACGTCCGAGATACCTTGGTGAAATTTCAACAGCAGCTGGAAGAGTTGGATATTCAGATTGTCCAACTGCTTCAAGATGACGATGCTGATGCAGATATTGGAGATGCTGCTGAACTTCACACAAGTATTACTGAAACGACGATTAGGTTGGAGAACCGCCGAAATAAAATTGATCGTCCAGGATCACCGATGGGTAGTCAGAGTGGAGCTACCGGTCAGTCTATTTGTCGAAAGAAGCAATCGACGAAGCTTCAGAAGCTAACTATTGAGAAGTTCGATGGTCAGCCACTGAGGTGGCAAGAGTTTTGGGATAGTTTTGAGTCAGATATCCATGACAACGACGATCTGAATCCTGTTGATAAGTTCAACCATCTGAGAAGCCTCCTAACTGGGGAAGCTGAACGAGCGATTCGAGGAATTGCGGTGACCAATGCCAACTATGGGATCGCTGTTGATACAGTTAAAGAGAGATTTGGTGATGAACAAGTCGTCATCTTTTCTCACTTTGATGAATTATTCCGGTCGCCTGTGGCGACCAAGGAAACAGCGAGGCTCAGAAGAATTTACGACGATTGTGAACGTCACATTCGCGGTCTAGAGGCACTGGGTATCAAGGAAGATAATTTCAGTGTGGTATTTGTTCCCCTGATTTTGTCGAAGCTTCCTGAAGAAATCAGGATTGATCTGAAACGTAAGAATGGATGTCAGAAATGGGAACTCTCACAGCTGAGAAAGCTGCTGAAGGAAGAGATTGTCGCCCGGGAGTTAAATGAACGCAGGCAGCAGAGAAAGGATGATGCAGACCGGAAGCCCTTTGGTCCCACGGCTCGCGCTACGTCAGAGGCACTTGGAGCTTCTGCCGCACCCAAGGCGAAGTGCATCTTCTGTAGAGGAGAACACTATTCAGATGAATGTCGTAATACGTAATACGATTCATGATAATCATCAGTGATATCGAAAAGGCGTTTCTTCAAATTGGATTGCAAACGCCCTAAAGAGATGTAACAAGATTTCTTTGGGTGAAAGATGTCCAGAAGCCACCAGTAGGAACCAATCTTGAAGTCTATCGGTTCTACCGAGTTCCATTTGGTGTGATTTCAAGTCCATTTCTGCTTGCCGCCACGATTGTTCATCATCTTAGGGCAGGTGGAACCGACACAGGTATTTCCGTTTTGGAAAATATCTACGTTGACAATGTGTTCCACGGCGCGAATTCAGTCGATGTGGCGGCTATGTTTTACCACGAAGCAAAAGCCTTGTTTCGTCAGTTATCAATGAACTTGCGCGAATGGGCATCAAATT
This sequence comes from Trissonchulus latispiculum, assembly GCA_030248195.1. Classification (NCBI taxonomy): domain Eukaryota; kingdom Metazoa; phylum Nematoda; class Enoplea; order Enoplida; family Ironidae; genus Trissonchulus; species Trissonchulus latispiculum. The sequence goes on from JASAND010019109.1 coordinate 120,652, forward strand.
CAAAGGAATTCCTTTCCCTCATCTCTTCTGAGGATAAGATGAGTGGAACTAAGATGAAGGTACTGGGTCTGGGATGGGACTCAGAACGAGACAGCCTTTACTTTCCAGCACCTGAACGAAGCAGAAATGACCGAACGAAGAGGTTGATTCTTCAGCGAGTTTCTGAAGTCTTTGATCCTCTTGGGTTGCTGGCACCTGTCACGATGAAAGAGAAGCTGCTAAAGTCTGACACAAAAATGTGTGTACAAAATCTGTAAAGCCTCCAGTGAACTCAATATACGTCGTAACCCCATAAAACCATATAGTTTCGGAATCCTTGCAGCGAGATGAACATTTTTATAAAATTTAAAATTTTTGAAAATTTCAAAAATTTTAAAATATCGGTTTTTCGATGGATTTTTCGGACCGTTCAAGCTATTCAGCTCATTCTTTCAGAAAAATTTTCCCGTCCCAAGACGCATCGATTGACACAAGAACGAAAAAAATCGGTTGAGAAATAAGCATTTTATTCCAAAATTTCATTTTTCCATTTCCTTTGATGTTTGCCGCTTTTTGCAACTTTGACTGGTTATTACTAGCGACTCGCTCAACGGAAGATTTTCAGGACCGCCTAGGCCCCAGCTTTCATCCGATAAATGCGGTATTTCAAATTTTGAAAGTCGATTTTTTGGAAAAATACCACTTTTGACCAAAAATTTCGGCAACGCAGATTTAGCAAAAGTGAGTAACGATAACATAAACATAAAATTCAAGCTGAGCTGAATCCAACGATTTAAAGTTTTTGTTGCTACGACTTATATTGCGCCAGCAATGAATTTTTAAACAATATCCCTTATTTCAGCTGGTTTTGCTAGTTTACACTGCTTCAGTCAAATCACCGCGGCAACATCAAAGAAAGCCAAAAACCAGCTGAAATAAGGGATATTGTTTAAAAATTCATTGCTGGGCGCATTATAAGTCGTAGCAACAAAAGCTTTATGTCGTTGGATTCAGCTCAGCATCAATTGTATGATTATCTTATTTTTACTCACGTTTGCTAAATCTGCTTTGCCGAAATTTTTGGTCAAAAAGTGGTATTTTTCAAAAAAATCGACTTTCAAAATTTGAAATACCACATATATCAGGTGAAATCGGGCGCCTAGGCGATCCTGAAAATCTAATCGGAAAAATTTTCCGTTGAGCGAGTCGCGAGTAATAACCAGTCAAAGTTGCAAAAAGCGGCAAACATCAAAGGAAATGGAAAAACGAAATTTTGGAATAAAATGCTTATTTCTCAACCGATTTTTTTCGTTCTTGTGTCAATCGATGCGTCTTCGGACGGGAAAAGTTTTCTGAAAGAATGAGCTGAATAGCTTGAACGGTCCGAAAAAATTCCCCGAAAAACCGATATTTTAAAATTTTTGAAATTTTCAAAAATTTTAAATTTTATAAAAATGTTTGCCTCGCTGCAAGGATTCCGAAAATATATGGTTTTATGGGGTTACGACGTATATTGAGTTCACTGGAGGCCTTACAGATTTTGTACACACTGTATTTTTGTGTCAGACTTTAGTTCAGGAACTGTGGAAACGTCACCTAGCATGGGATGATGAAATACCGGAAGAGCTGTCAGAACAATGGAATTGTGTGATGGACGACTTAGCTCGAATATCTGTTTTTGATATTCCTCGCTTCTTCGGACCTGCTTCCGATGTTGGAATCCAACTGCACTGTTTCTGTTATGCGTCAGCCAAAGCATACGCTGCGTGTACATAGTTTTCAACGAGAGCAAGTGTTTTAGAAGCCACCTTGTGTTTGCCAAGGTGCGCTCATCCCCACTTAAGAAAGTATCCTTGCCTCGATTGGAGCTGATGGCGGGGCTGATTGGTTCACGTTTACTACGATTTGTTGAAGACCAACTGAAAATACAGGTACAGAAAAGGATCCTATGGACGGATGCCAAGTGCGTTTTAGCGTGGATCCGGAGCAAGAAGCTGATGCCAGGTTTTGTAGAAAACAGGCTCAGTGAAATAAGGAGTAACGTAACCTTTCGATTCCGATATGTACCGTCTGCTGATAATTCTGCTGATATTCCCAGCCGTGGTTGCAGCTCTGAAGACCTTGTGTCGTCCTCTCTTTGGTTGGAGGTCCCTGCGTGGTTGACGAAAGATGAGTCGGCGTGGCCTCCACATGTAGAACCAGAAGTCATTGAAGATGTTGATGGTGCTGAAGCTGTGATCAAATCTGAATAGATCAATACATTGCCATATAGCATTGACATTAAGAGATTTTCCAGTTTGCGGAAAATGCTCCGAGCCACTGCTTTTGTACAACGATTCATTAAAAATTGTCGTGAACGCCAGAAGGTATACTCTCATCTTAACGCATCTGAGTTAGCAGAGTCTGTTCTGATTTGGGAGCAATGGGCTCAAAGAGAAGGTTTTATGGTCGCCATTGAAGCGATTCGTGGAAAGAAAAAATGCGCTATTGTTCAACAGCTGGGACTGTACGAAGACGAACACAACCTGTTGCGTTGTCGAGGACGATTGGAAAATTCAGATCTAGCAGACGAGGCCAAGTATCCGATCCTGCTACCGAAGAATAATAACTTCATAACACTTGTGATCGAGGATTGTCATCGCAGGCTTGGTCATGCCGGTTTTCGGCATACCATAGCTCAACTGCGGTTGAAATACTGGATTCCCCATTGCCGTTTGTCGAAGATGGGAAGGAAGACCGTATCAAGTCCCTTCCCCTCCACAACTGCCAAGTATCAGAGTCACACAGTGCCATCCGTTTACGTACGCCGGTGTGGATTACTGTGGACCACTGTTCATCAAAGATGAAATTTTGAAGTCATGTAAAGTCTGGGTTTTTCTATTTACGTGTACTATTACACGGGCAGTGCACCTGGAACTCGTGTCTGGCATGACGTCGGAACAGTTTATACTCTGTCTGAGACGATTCTTTGCCAGATGTGGGAAACCTGCGAAGTTGATATCCGACAATGCCAAACACTTTAAGTTGTCCAAGAAAGTTCTCGATAAAGCTTGGTCGAATGTCATCACCAGTAAACCTGTTTTAGGTTATACTGCGACTGAAGGCATGGACTGGGTCTTTATAACCGAATTGGCTCCCTGGATGGGAGGATTTTATGAACGATTAGTTGGATCCATCAAGCGCCCGCTGAAGAAACTGATTGGAAAATCTGCGCTCACGAATGTTCAGCTGGAAACGATACTGGTGGAAGTTGAAGCGATAGTTAATTCACGCCCACTGATTTATGTCGATTCAGATGTGAATGCTCCTCCGGTTATTACGCCTGCACATTTCCGTTTTGGAAACACATGCACGGGTATGCCGGACATTCACTTGAAGGATGCTGATGATACCGATTTTCTGTCGAAGACTACTACTTCAGATGAACTACTACAGCGATGGAAAAAGGGACAGCGACTACTGGATCAGTTCTGGTCCTGTTGGCGCAACGAGTACATTCAAGCCTTGTGTGAACGACGTGAACCTAAACTTCCTCGAAATGCCACTCCTAGATTACCTCAACTGGACGACGTTGTGGTCATCGCCGATAAGTGTCCCCGCGGTCAGTGGACCCTAGCCAAGATCCATAAGATCAATCACAGTGGCGATGGCAGTATTCGCTCTGTGGTTATCCGTACTCCCTCTGGTAAACTTTTGCAGCGGCCTATCCGTTTGCTGATTCCTTTGGAGGTTGATCATAGCACTTCCTCCACCATAGAAGGTTCCGGTGATCGTCATGCCGATAATGATAAAGATTCCAATTCTCTCCCATCACGTCCTCAGCGTGCTGCCCAAATCAAGACCAAACAAGGGCTGAAGTACTTTGCTTCTCGGGAGTGTCGCGGCGAGCGCGAAGATACATCATGCTGTTGCTATGAAACTGACTATTAGTTCCTTGTTGTGTTCATGACATCCACTTGTGTTCGATTGTGCAAATTAGTTTTCTTGCCAACTTGTTCACTTTCAGTCTTATAAAATCTGTCTGACTGTCTAGACGATTAAAGTGTTTTGTTTTCTTTTGTATTAAAGATGTAGTCTTTACAAATTTTTGGTTCACATTTCTCACCCTTTAAAAACCTAAAATTTAAAATTCTGAAAATTCATTCATGCTTTTTTGAGGACACCCTCATTTTCGCAAGTTACAACAACTTATGGTGCATAATGGATCAAGTAAACAACCACCCCCGAACCTCAATTGGAAGGATAGTTTACTTGCACTAATTTATCATTCTGAAAATTTTAAATTTTATGGCTAATTAATTATTCAGATGTCTCTTCGAATGCTCGCAAACAAAGTTTGAGCTAAATCGATTAAGTTTTGCGAATGTTAGTGCAAGTAAACTATCCTTCCAATTGAGGTTCGGGGGGTGGTTGTTTTCTTGATCCATTATGCACCATAAGTTGTTGTAACTTGCGAAAATGAGGGTGTCCTCAAAAAAAGCAATCGAAACAGGGTGCCTGTCAAGCCAGAGTTTGGTGCAATTATATCCTGTGACAGTGGTTTAATTGATGACAAGGTTTAAAATTAGTCAGTGGAAAAATATCTTTCTTTTTCTTTTATTCATGTCTTTGTTTCTTTCTCTTTCTGTTCTTTCTTTCTTTCCTTTATTTCTTTTTCTTTTTTCTTGAAACTGGAAGATTTGAATAGCTGTAGCTGTAGACAGCGCGTGTTAAATTATTTAATTTAATTTACCATTTAATTTAATTTAATTTAATTTACCATTTAATAGTAATTACCGCAGGCATTGAGAGGATGTCTACACCTAATCTGGCAAACTATTGCATTTGACTTCTTTGCATAGCAGTCTTCAACGGTAGTAGGTGTACGATCCGCTCTATACAGAGCACAACAGTTTCCTCTTTTCCCGCCTCTTCTTGGAAAAGGTAAGTAACTAATTGGGCATATATCATCCACAATCCTCCATGTATCTACAACAAATTGAGCAAAGCATAGTTCGCACAGAGTGTGGAAAATGCAGACGGTTGTAAGTACAAATTAAATTTCAAGCAAAGCATGTAGAAGTAAACGTTTCTAGTCATTGTGAAACTGTGGAAAATTTTTTAATCCCTGGATATTGGAAAAATCTAAAGACTTTGGAAGGAATATGCAAATCAGAACTTCGAGGTTATCGTAATACGCTAATTATTTTAACCAATATTTAGTGGGCAAATCTGCTTCATTATTTTTTCGTGCCTTGATTTCTCAGTTGTATAACAACCCGGGTTCCAGCTCACTTAACTAATAGTTTTGGCTTCTACTGGCTATGAGCTTTACACAATAGTCTTGATATTAAGCCATCAGAGCTTTACTCCCCTCTTTTGACTTAGCCATTAAGTGACAGCCTAAATGACCTTGAAATACTAATTACAATTAAAATCCCAAGTAGTATACTTGAGCACAATTGGGACCTGTTTTCAGGCTATTTTGGGAGGCAATCTTGGATCCCCTGGTTGCCGTAGTAACGGTCAGTGAGAGACTTTTGCTAATCATATGAAATGCATAGAAACTGATAGCCTCTAACTTCTGACACTATAGGGAGGCTGCCAACTATTAGAAACTTTTGAGAGGCAACAAACTTTTTCCAAACTTTTTGTCCGTCATACCCTCAACAAAGGGAGACAACCAGAGTTCATACAAACTATTCTAAACTTTTTGCCTGGCTGCCAATACTCACTACCAAATATTTCAAACATACTTCAACTTTCTCAAAACTTTTTCCAAACTTTTTTCAAACTTTTCAAAATTTGTCCAAAACTTGTTCCCATTTTATAAACTTTCACAGGGAGATTTCCTGAGGCTCTCTCAAAAATTTTCTAAGGAGGCTCTTGAATAAACATTTATTTTGCACGTACTAGTTTTTTCAAGGCCGAATCTCACTTGAATAATTTTAAGAGGCTCTAATTTAATCATATAATTACAGCGGGTCTTAAAAGGATCTCACCTGGAACTTTAATGATTTTCTGGAAGCTCTGAAATAATCATATACTTAGTGCATAAGCTTTCTCTCAAAAATTTTCTAAGGAGGCTCTTGAATAATCATACGTTTACATGGATAAGCTTTCTCTCAAATAATTTTCTAAAATGGAAATACCTGGAGGCTCCAATTTAAACATATACTTAGTTCGTACAAGTGTTCTGAACTATTTCTCAAGGTTAAATTTCACTTGAATAATTTCGGGAGGCTCTAATATAATCATATATTTAACATGTGAGACAACCAAACTTCATCCAAACAGTCCTGTGGTTGCCAACTGTCACCTGCTAAACTTTTGCATATCATGTCTACTAAGATTCATCTCTCCCGATAAACATTTTCCACAGATTTCACCGACAAAACTTTCCATCTTGGGTTTATGTATCTTCCAGAATTTATATGCAAATTATGTTCTTCAGAGCTCTTTTGAAACCGACCGCTCCTGACGACAGATCAAGTCAGACTGGCGCCATCAGATATTTCACCCTTTTTGTAGTTTTTTAAACCCTTACCTCTAGTACACGACCAGTACTCCCACTCATACTGCTAGTCAGACCTTGTTGCTTTCCGAACGTTATTTATCCTACGTTTCGTATTTGAGCCACTCCAAATTAGCTCCGAGTTAACACAGACTACACCGAGCTTACAACGTTGCAACTTGCAACGTTGGATATGAGTATAGATTAGTCTGTTCAACTCCACCCTAATTAAGGGTCTGAGTTCATTACAGGCCTCAACTTCAGCTGTAGCCTCGGTATTTCCATCAGTGAGGTACTCCTGGGTTAATCGTCCCATTCTTCGTCCGTATTTCTCCTCAGCCTTCCGAACAAGCTCATTCCAAAACTCACCAATCGGTCTTACTGCACTGCCAGAATCACTACTTCTTGAAGATTCCGTGCTTGCATCCGACTCTGAATCCTCGTAGTCTCGTTGGGCACTGTGCACGTTCTTCACATGGCGCTGTAGGTTAAATGCTCTGGTGAACATCTTACCACATTGGCCACACTGGTATGATTTATTGTCATCACAACTGGACATTTTTGTTCTGATTGAGTTTCAATCTAAGCTTGGGTGTCTCGTTGCGTTTGTTGCTCAAGATTTTATTGATTTTGTTCCCTGTTTTTATGTGCTTTGTCGCATTGATTTTCGGTAAGAGTCACTCGGAGTAAATACCGAGTATGCACTGAGTAAACACCGAGTAAATAGGAGTAATACGCCGTCTAAGTAATCTAGGAGTAATGATGGAAAATTTCAAAATTTCCGCTTTTATTGGTTCACTGCATCCGAAGTCGTCGCGTCGGATTGTCACGTCATTCTAGACATAACTAACTTCGAGTGCAGTGACCCAATAAAAGCGGAAATTTTGAAATTTTCCATCATTACTCCTAGATTACTCTGACGGCTCGGCATTTACTCGGTGTTTACTCAGTGCATACTCGGTATTTACTCCGAGTGACTCTTACCGAAAATCAATGCGACAAAGCACATAAAAACAGGGAACAAAATCAATAAAATCTTGAGCAACAAACGCAACGAGACACCCAAGCTTAGATTGAAACTCAATCAGAACAAAAATGTCCAGTTGTGATGACAATAAATCATACCAGTGTGGCCAATGTGGTCAGATGTTCACCAGAGCATTTAACCTACAGCGCCATGCATACATTAGCACGGGGTCCGATACTGGGAAGGGTCTACCCCGACCTCAGTGAAGGGTCTACCCCTGACAAATTCCAAAATTTTAATAGGGTCTGCCCCGAAATTAGCCAAAATTTCGAATTTTTAAGGTTTCTGACCAAAAATTACTGAAAAATGACAATTTTTAGCGATTTTTAAGAAATTTTTTGAAAAACTCGCTGAAATCTGCTAAAAAATTACCTATTTTTGGTAAAACTCGTTGAGGGGTCTACCCTTTTTTCCTTTCTGGACGAGAGGGTCTGCCCTTTTTTCCTTTTCGCGCAGGGGGTATACCCGTTTTTTGTCGGTCTGGGGGGGTCACACTCCCAATTCCCCCCCACGTTATCCTATGGCGCCATGTGCCGAACGTTCACAGTGCCCAACCAGACTACGAGGATTCAGAGTCGGATGCAAGCACGGAATCTTCAAGAAGTAGTGATTCTGGCACTGCAGTAAGACCGATTGGTGAGTGTTGGAATGAGCTTGTTCGGCAGGCTGAGGAGAAATACGAACGAAGAATGGGACGCTTAACCCAGGAGTACCTCACTGATGGAAATACCGAGGCTACAGCTGAAGTTGAGGCCTGTAATGAACTCAGACCCTTAATTAGGGTGGAGTTGAACAGACTAATCTATACTCACATCCAACGTTGCAAACAGTTTCTGGACGACCCACTCATTGAAAAAGTTCTGAGGAGCAAGCAGACTACGAGCATAATTTTTCCACCGAAGAAGCAGCCCTAAAGCGAGCAATTGAAAAGAACACTGACCTGACGACGGTGATACTACCAGAAAAGACACAATGCGTAGACGAGGAAGGGCTCGATTAAGAATAAATAAGGTTAAAACACATAAATGGAGCAAGAACGGAGCAGGCTCGGAGTAAGCTCGGTGTAGTCTGTGTTAACTCGGAGCTAATTTGGAGTGGCTCAAATACGAAACGTAGGATAAATAACGTTCGGAAAGCAACAAGCTCTGATTGTGGATCGACGATTAAAGCTATATACAGGAGCTCGATGTATGCACGGAGTATTGCAGCAGAGACTCGATCACGCAAAAGGTTTCGCTGTAAAGGGTGATCGGGAAATTGACTGGGTGATATGAGTTGTAGTATCGCAGCGAATTACCATGTCTGGGTGTTTGTATGGGCGTACGGGATGTATGAAAAAACTGGTAGCATGACTGGGCGTATGGCTGGCAGTATGAGTGGGAGTACTGGCCGTGTGCTAGAGATAGGGTTTAAAAAACTATAAAAATGGTGAAATACCTGATGGCGTCAGTCTGACTTGATCTGTCGTCACGAGCGGTCGGTTTAAAAAGAGCTCTGAAGTATATAATTTGCGTATAAATTCTGGAAGATACATAAACCCAAGATGGAAAGTTTTGTCGGTGAAATCTGTGGAAAATGTTTATCGGGAGAGATGAATCTTAGTAGACATGATATGCAAAAGTTTAGCAGGTGACAGTTGGCAACCACAGGACTGTTTGGATGAAGTTTGGTTGTCTCACATGTTAAATATATGATTATATTAGAGCCTCCCGAAATTATTCAAGTGAAATTTAACCTTGAGAAATAGTTCAGAACACTTGTACGAACTAAGTATATGTTTAAATTGGAGCCTCCAGGTATTTCCATTTTAGAAAATTATTTGAGAGAAAGCTTATGCATGTAAACGTATGATTATTCAAGAGCCTCCTTAGAAAATTTTTGAGAGAAAGCTTATGCACTAAGTATATGATTATTTCAGAGCCTCCCGAAAATCACTAAGTTTCCAGGTGAGATCCTTTTAAGACCCTCTGTAATTATATGATTAAATTAGAGCCTCTCAAAATAATTCAAGTGAGATTCAGCCTTGAAAAAACTTGTACGTGCAAAATATATGATTATTTAAGAGCCTCCCAGAAATTATTTGAGAAAAAGCTTATGCATGTAAACATATGATTATTCAAGAGCCCCCTTAGAAAATTTTTGAGAGAGCCTCAGGAAATCTCCCTGTGAAAGTTTATAAAATGGGAACAAGTTTTGGACAAATTTTGAAAAGTTTGAAAAAAGTTTGGAAAAAGCTTTGAGAAAGTTGAAGGAAGTTTGAAATATTTGGTAGTGAGTATTGGCAGCCAGACAAAAAGTTTAGAATAGTTTGTATGAACTATGGTTGTCTCCCTGTGTTGAGGGCATGACGGAGAAAAAGTTTGGAAAAAGTTTGCAAAAAGTTTGGAAAAAAGTTTGTTGCCTCTCAAAAGTTTCTAATAGTTGGCAGCCTCTCTATAGTGTCAGAAGTTAGAGGCTATCAGTTTCTATGCATTTCATATGATTAGCAAAAGTCTCCCACTGACCGTTACCATGGCAACCAGGGTATCCAAGATTGCCTCCCAAAATAGCCTGAAAACAGGTCCCAATTGTGCTGACATATACTACTTGGGATTTTAAGGGTAATTAGTATTTCAAGGTCATTTAGGCTGTCACTTAATGGCTAAGTCAAAAGAGGTGAGTAAAGCTCTGATGGCTTAATATCAAGACTATTGTGTAAAGCTCATAGCCAGTAAAAGCCAAAACTATTAGCTAAGTGAGCTGGAACCCGGGTTTTTATACTGCTTTTCTCACCAAAATCAGGAATTCATCGGAATCGGACAGGTTGCTTGAAAGAGGTTTGGTGGAATTTCTGTGGCTGTACACGTTCATGTTCTTGGGTGATGTATTCAAAATTGAGATATGGTTTGAAAAACTTCGTTCTTTTTGTTTGAGTTTTGGAAGGGTTTTAACTTCACCCGCTCCTTTTGAACCTGTTTCATTTTAACTCAGTCCTATTGTTCAATTTTACAAATTGCGTGTAATGAGGCTTTGCACTGATTCAAAGAAGACATTTTCTGTTAACCTCGTTTAATGCTAGAACCGAAAGATTGAATAAAAAATGGAAACGATGCATGTTCTGTTTTGGTTGTCTTTGTAGTTAGTTTATATTATCGATTGTGGACAAATGCAAACAGTTCTGGAACCTGTTTACTGTCCTACTGCCTATCACTCTTTTACCTACGCACTTTCAAAACTCAAGATCACTCTTTTATCTACGTTTATTTATCAAAACTCAGAGTCACTCATTTACCTACAAACAAATCTTCCACAACTAAGAATCCCTCTTCTACCAACAAATTAATCTTTCAAAACTAAGAGTCACTCATTTGCCTACACTACCAAAATCTCCTTTAATAACTGTAGATCTACTATTCAACTAACTTTTCATTTTCTGACCAATAACTTTGAAGTTTTGTATGAATCCAATATTTAATATTAAAGGTCTCTGATGAATATTAAAAAGTGATCACAGTTTGTTACATGCCCTAGAGTAGGGCGGAGATGAAAAATTTCAGGATGTGGCCAAAAAATCAAAACTTAGTTAAAGAAATGAAAGTTGTACACCACCAGGAACCCGAAAAAATCGGGCACCTGGCGGGGATCGAACCCGCGTCTTCTGCTTAAAGCGCAGACGCTCTAAGGGCTGGCAAAATTTAAAACTTTTCACAACTTTCAAAATATATATCGGTTTATCAGGCTTTTCTCCGGAATATTAAATAAAGCTAAAATATCTTCTTTCAGCAAAAGTTTCCCAGATAGGCGAGATAAACCGATAAACAGATAAACCGGTGCAATCTATAATTTTTGTTCTGCCTGGAGGCAGAACTTCTTACACGGAGCACAGATATGATTTGCACTGCGGGAACGCTTCCCTGCTCAGTCATAGCCTATCTTCAACATATCTCTCGTATACTATCGTGCTTCTATCGTATACCCAAGGGGCCAAGTAGTTAACAAGTTACTTCCTTAGTTTTTTGATTGAGTGATATATTGTTTTCGCGGGGTCAACTTTGGACATTGTACATATGCAATTCTGCATTTTCACCACCAATCCCCCCTTTCAAATAATTATATATTGGTGATAAATATTGCATAATCAACTATTGCTGGTCTTCACTGCCCCCCTCCTGAAATATTGAATAAGCAATATACTTGGAGACTTTTTAGTGTTTATGCAAATTAGGTTTCAGAAACTGAAAATAATTTGCTTTTAGCTGCTGAGGTGACTGGTTGCAATGCTGAATTTTAATCGTAAACATCTTTAAGCGTCGCATGATGGAGAAACCAACGTTTTTAGCTTAGAGTTTTGAATAGACTGGCAAAGCTTCATGCGAGGACATTTTTAATTTGCCATTTCGCATCAGTGATAGATGAAATCTGAAAAGCTATCTGAAACATGTTTTTGACCTTATGTGGAGGAACCGAATTCCGAAAGTCCGAAATCTGAAATCTGACAGTCTCAAACAAAATTATTTCCAATTTCCATTTTATCAAAAGTTCGTGCGACTTCTCTCGTGTGAGAATGATAGATGCAATTCTCAATAAGATACCTTGTGCTATGGCAATGTTTGAGTTAGATATTTGCCCAAATCCCTGGTTCATTCAAATACAATCGAGTAATCAAAATAAAAACGGCATGGTCAATTTGGCTAACTGTCTATCTAATATAACAAACGAATACTGTGCTTTGATAGATCTTAAATCTGTGACAGTTGCGTTGCTGTCTGTTCCGATCGGCTGACTTTCTGAAAGCGTAACCAATTGCCCAATCAATTGTTCGCCGGCCCGACGGGCCAGAAACGGCTGGTTTACGAATTGAAGACTAAGGCCGGCTGGCTGAGTAACTGAAGACTAGCAGTGGCCGGTTGGCTGTCAAAGCAGGAAACAAGCGTACAAGAATGTGTCAGGATGACAAGGTTTCCAAATTTCTGGACCGCCAAAATTAAAATTTCTTGGCTTGACCTTACGAACCTGAATCTGAATGGAACCGAACAGAGCAAAGTCGGCATCACAGCCGCTTTTGAGATATAAGCATACATTCTATATTTTCATTCTCAATTGCAGAACCACACCCCGTTTAGGGGTCTTCTTGTTGAATTTTTCAAAATTTTAGACTCTATTTTTCATTTTCCTTTGATCACGAGGATTCTAAAAAGGAATAATGTTTTGTTTTTCTGATGAATACTAAATGCTGTAAAGAAGTGATACAGTTTTCTACTTACATTTTTGTGGAAGACTTTGGTATATTACGTTCATTTCTTGTATATGTTACGTTCAAAACCGAAAATTATACAATTCGCGAATTCAATGGCTGTTTTATTCAAAACCCGAAATGCTAGGCATTCTTATTCAAAACGCGAAATGAATAACTAAAGCCATTCAATTCGCGAAATGAATAGCTTTTCCACTCAAAACGCGAAATATATAGCCAGTGGCTATTAACCCGAATTTGTAATTAAGATTTTATTAGAGACTATATCAAACTAGTATGCAGTAGTGTTTTTCTGATTGTTTCTCCAAGTTTTCATTTCTCAACACTAAAAATTTTAAATTTTCGACTTCTGGTCTTGAATGCTGAATTCGAAAACGAATTGGGCAGAACGGATCAAAAAGCATAACTTACTACGTTAAGGCTAGCGCGATTTATCATAAAATTCGAGAAGCTCGCAACCGTTTACAGCAAGCCGGGATACTCCGAACGGAAAAGGAAATTCGAAAGAAGCATGAAAACATCACTCGGGAAATGGTTGCAGTACAAGTATATACCCGGAGTCGACAGAAGCGCTGCTGACATGCCCAATATCTTAGCGGTAGTCGCTAATGCATTTCGAGTTTTGAATAAAACAGCCATTCAATTCGCGAAATGTATAATTTCGGGTTTTGAACGTAACAAATACAGTTGTAAAGGAGATTACGCTAATGTAGTCAAATGAGTGACACTTAATTTTATTGATGTCGTTTGTAGGTAATTGAGGGATTCTTAGTTTTGGAGGATTAATTTGTAGGTAAATGAGTGATTTTTAGTTTTGCAGTGTAGGCAAATGAGTGAATCTGAGTTTTGTTATCTGATTTCGGCAACTTCAAACAGTAGGCAATAGAGTGAGTAATAGGTACTTAAGGGATACACGTCTGGAACAAAGTCATTGGTTCATAGGGTAGTACTGAGGATAAAACCAACATTTCAGCGTAAGATTCTATTCCGTCAATGTAATATATATATAATATAATAATAATATATATATGGATGCCACTATTGACGGACTGTAGCGATGGAACGAGAGCACATCTGGCTGCCGCACCTGCTTTTCAACAAAACAGACAAAGATTTCGTAAAGCAGCTGAACATTTGACACGGGCGAAAATCTGCTCCAATGCAATCGTCTCTAATTAAGAGTGACCTTTGAAAGGTATTGCATCACACCGACCGTAATTAAGGTACTACCCGACCCTATCTGCATTGCCAGAAAGTACAAATCCTGAATATATGTTTACTATCTTGTAAAACAATTAATGTGAAAGAGCGATGGATTACCGTCATTTTTGAAATCGGCTATTCCAAACCATGTCTTGGCAGTTTCAGTGACATCTTTATTTTTTCTGCAATATTAGAAACTATGTAATGAATTATTTTTAAGAGCACCCATTAAGGATGGTATAAATTAAGCACCCACTAGGGCAGACAAACGGTACCGAAAAAAACAGTTTCAGGTTTTCGTGAGTTGCATTGCACTTGTACGCAATGTTTTCGTGGTTACGATTGTAAATTGGTTTTTTCGAACCAACTTATCGTTTGCTTAGCACAAATGTAATGGGGAAGCCTGGGAATTTAACCACAGCACTACCTCCACTTCTAGAGCTGGCGCAATGTAACACAAGCCCTTACTGCTAAGGAGATTTCTGTCCAGGAGGTTTCCGTGGGATATGAATTTCAGCAGATGCTAGTGCGACTGGAGCCTAAGAGAAAATGGGAGGAATTGGACCAATTACACGCTCCATAATACTTCATCCTAACCCCGGAGCGCCTACCTACAAGTTAGAAATGGCTCAAAATTAGATAAGAGGACTGACTAGACAACTGGCGATTTATTGGGAAAGCGGTTAAAGATGAATACAAAATTAATTAAAGGCAACAAAAACAGCAATCAACTTACTGGCTACCAGTAGGGTAAAAATTCGGAGAGGGAGATAAAATTGGGGAAATAGGGGAAAATTTTAAATGGGGTAAACGGGAAACTAGCACAAACGATGAGAGGAGTGTGAGTTAAGTTAACAGAAAAGGGGGATTAGGAATACAAGGAAGCTAAGAAAAGGAAAATAGTAAATGCAGTCGAACGGGCAGCCGCAATAATCGCCATAAGATAACGGATCCCCAACTTCAAGAAGCGGCTCTTCAACAACAAGGAAAATCTCAGTTGATAATGGTGTGACTAATGATTGCGAGTGGAAGTAGGTATTGCGAAATACCTACTGATATAGGTTGACTTTTGTGCCCAATCTTCCACAAACCCGAAATAAAACAATTTAGATGCTGTGTTATCTTTAAACTATTAAAGAAATAGAGTATTTTAATATTCACACGAACGCTAACCATAAAGATAGCGCCATATTATAAAACATACATTACCGTATCCGAAAATACACCACAAATACCAGGCGCTCTAGTAAATGAACGATTATGGCATTTAATGGTTTAAGGGTATTTTAGGAGTTGTTAAGGAAATCTTACGAAATTTTTCATGAAATAAAACAAGAGGAGAGGCAGTAGTGTCAAGCTACTGCCTGTACTTACACAAACGTGCTTATTGCTTTAGTTTAAGAAAAACCTTAAACAAAAACTTATCTCCGAAAATGAACTCAGCGTGGTCGACAGCTCATTTGGCCACGTTGTGCTGAATCTAGGGCCTCGAGTGATGATTTAACAAGACTCAGAAACGTAGCCAATATTCTAACTTCAACCCTGTTTTAGCACACGTTTCCTTGTCATTTGTAATGAAGCGGTTAAAATTAGGCTCCTAAATTGTTTTTATGTGATCCGACAATGATCCGTGAAACTTTTCACCTAACAAGGCTTGTTAGGGATAACAACCGCTTCGAATGCATGGAAAGTCGGCACGTTTACTATGGTTAATAAGCTTAGACACTGGATCCTCAAAAGGTGTTGTGTCCAAAATTGAGGATTGCCTGTAACCAACCAGAACAGGGTCGTTGTCGTGAGTCCGTTTGTTGATGGGAGATGGCAGGGTCCAACAGATGTTGTCAGCAAGCGGGGTCAACACTTACTTTCCGGATAATCAGGTTACAACAATGAGCACTGATTCTTAGATCTTGATTACCAAATCAAGATAGGAAATTAGCTGGTTCTTCGTATGGCACAGGGTGTTCGAATCTATTCACTTACTCGTTAAGGGACAGGCTCCGGATCCAAATTCTTTGTCAGGAGTCAGTGCCCTAATGTGTATACCAGATAGAAAAGCACTTCAATTTATTAACAAAAGATACGGGATTAATAATTATATTATTACAATATAAACAGGTAATGGTAAAGCTATTGACAATTGCGCGGTACAGGATTAAGTTTAAGAAGTTTTAAGAAACAGTATAAATGTTGCCAGAGTTGCCAGTACTCGATTTGTACCAAAGAATTATGATTGTTTTTACGGACAAGGTCTTATTTACTATTCTACTACTACTTCTTCTCCTTTTCCTAACGTTAACTCTCCAAACTCTAAATCTCTAAACTCTGTGCAGTCCCTATATGCTTGTGCTTGTACTTGTTACTTCTTAATCCGCCCTTCTTGTCAAGGACAATATTACTATCAAAGATACTGAATATAAATTCATTAACTAATTTAAAATGTTAGTAGTACAAGATTCCGGTCTACGGGTGAGCACGAAACGCTGTGCAAATATCCTTAAAGGGAATACAACTGCGCACTACTTCGGATGCTATTCGGTCACCATGGGTCAAACAGGAAGGGTCGGTTCGGTTTGGTGGTAGCCGGGTACGGTTATGGTGTTAGTACAAATTCTAGTTTAATATCTTCTTTGATCTTCTACTTCTGGATACTGTGAATAACTCCTGGCCGTCTCAGGTGACACCTTTTCTTATATCATAGCTGTGTTTGATTTTCTGTCAACATACAAACAGCAGATAATTCAGCTAGAAGGCGCTGTGCAGTAAGTCGAAGATCTCTGACTATCAACACAGTGTCAGTTCACACTCCTTATTTATTAAATTTCTACTTTCTTCGTGAGAACAGCAGTCTGTCATTTTAGAAACACTCCTTATTTATTAAATTTCTACTTTCTTCGTGAGAACAGCCGTCTGTCATTTTAGAAGGCTGAATACCAATCCCATAATCTTTTTCTTATTCTGTCTGGTTCCGTCTACCCCCTAACAATGCTTACCCTACGACTAATATGTTAAAATCTTCACTCCACGTTTTTATTCAAACAAGTTACGTGCATACGCTAATGTCCACAAAACAAATAACAATAGGACAGCAAACGTATACAATGACGTAGTGACAGGTAACAGAAAACAATCTGTCATGTTATCTTATTCGTTTTGGAAAATTCGTTTTCAAAATAAAATACAAAAATAAGACACCGCTAAACAGGAAGACGAAAACGTTTTAGAAAAATTTTAAAAAACAAAATAAACGTCAAAGACATGGAAATTTAATCGTCAATAACAGCGCCTGCAGATTTCAGAGTACTACAGGCGAATAAAGGCTCTTCCGCCTAGCGCTGCTGCACCAGCTGAAGGATCATCAGACCAGTCCTCTCGTTCGCTCTGTGATGCCTCTCCATCTTGTTCAATGAAATCGGCCATGTCAGAATCTCTGTCGCTGGGTCTGGAACAAACAGGAAGAATATATATTACGAAAACAGATACTAAACATATGCTTCAGGGACGGTCTGTCACTACTGTCACGCAAACGCCACGTCTAATGATAACTTAGCACTCCTCCTCCCCCTTTTTATTTCATCTGTTTGTGTACAAAGAAAGAGGAGAATATGCAACAGCAGCTGCGCATACTTTTGTGACTGCTTCTAGTGCAGGGTCTCCTAAGGTTTTCATGCCTAAGTAGAGCGTCTATGGAAACAAAGCTTTCCTGCATATGCATCTTTGTGTCTATGCAATGTTAACTGTGCGTATTTAGCAAACTTTCGTTCTTTCGTTCTCATTATGCAAATGAGAAAAATGTGTCAGCTATATGCAGTCAAGCAGGGATAACACTTGTGCGTGTGCTATTTTAACAGTGACTGTAGAGCTAAAAAGTGTGTGTCACGTCGCCCCCCTTTCGCCACCTTTTATGAAATTTCTGCCACCCTTCGCCACCCTTCAGTTTTCAATTGAAAATTTTTTGTTTTCGAACAGACTCTGATAGCATAATGGAAAGGATATAGACAAACATATTGAATTGATAAACAAATACAAGTTGGGCCAGCGGAGGGCGAAATGGGCCGAATCGACGGAGATGATGCACATTCTGATAGGACAAGTCTCAATCTGTGTAGCTGAGTCTGGATGAAACAGGGAGAATATATTTTACAAAAAACACCAAAGGAGGAGAAGATACAAAAGCAGCTGACTCTGTTTTCATTTGTATGCATGTTTCTTGCGCGTCTTACAATGAATACCGCCCTCCCTTTGTTCACCCTGGTCTAACAGAAGCTACGCATACGTTTGTGTATGCTTCTAATGAAGTGTATCCTAAGCTTTTCATGTCTAAGTATTGCGTCTTCAGAAACAACGCTTTTCTGCATTTGCATCTTTGTGTCTGTGCCATGTTAACTGTGCTTATATGCCAAACTTTCTTTCTCTTTATGCAAATGAGAAAATTGTCTCAGCTCGTAGCAGTCAAGCAGGGATAACACTTGTTTGTGTGCTAGTTTAACAGTGACTGTAGTGCTAAAAAGTGTGTGTCACGTCGCCCCCCTTTCGCCACCTTAAATGAAATTTCTGCCACCGTTCGCCACCCTTCATTTTTCAATTGAAAATTTTTTGTTTTCGGACAGTCACTGATAGCAAGGATATAGCCAGACATATTGAATTGATAAACAAAAACAAGTTGAGCCAGCGGAGGGCAAAACGGGCCGAATCGACGCAGATGACACACATTCTGATTGGTCAAGTCGCAAACTGTGTCGCACGCCGAGTCTGGATGAAAAAGGTAAAATATATTATAGAAAAGAATAACAAAGGAGGAGAAGATCCTAAAGCAGCTGACTCAGTTTTCCTTTGTATGCATGTTTGTTGCACTGTAAAATTTAACTTTTTTTTAAGACTATATTATTTACATGCAAAAGAGAAAATTACTCAGGGATAAAAAGGCAATGGGCGAATTTACGGACGATGAAAAATGATGTACATAGTCTGCAAAAGTAAAGGTAACTGTCAAATAGTCACGCCTGCGCCTCTTACCATGAATACTAAGAGTGCGTCACTCTTCGCCCCCCTTTCGCCACCTACAATGAAAGTTCTGCCACCCTTCGCCACCCTTCACATTCCCGTTGAAATGTGTTTGTTTTCAAACATTTTCTGACAGCATAACGGAAAGTAATTAGACAGTCAAATTTAATTTGCAAACAGCAAAAATTTGATTTTTAAGTGTTGTTGGCCACGAGTCAAAATTTATGTTACGAACCACAGCCAAGGAGGAGACAAACGTAAAGCTGTTGACTCTGTTTTCCTTTTTATGCATATTTGTGGCACTTTGAAATTAAACTTTGTGTTATCAGACTATATTATTTACATGCCAAAGAGATACATACTCTTGGCTAAAAACGCAAAGGGTAAATGATGAGAAGTTGTTTCTGTTTTTTTATGTTACATATCGCCTAGAAAAACAGATAATCACGAACCTGTCTCCAGGTTATATAGGTCCATTTAAATAGACGAAGATACAATTAAAAAAATCCTCAGATAATAAAAAGATATAAACTAAATGACTTAAATTAATCATTATAATGCAACAGTTTGCATACGATATTTTCCCTTTTCCAACAGTAAACTTCTTCTGCAATTCAGTGAGCATATTTTTTGGTCAGCTTCTAATGGATATGCATTTATATCCTGACTATAGTCTATATGGAAACAACGCTTTCCTGTATATGCATCTCCGTCTACATGCATTGTAAACTTTACTTCTCGTTATGCAAATGAGAAAAATGTCTCAGCTCCTAGCAGTCAAACAGGGATAACACTTGTGTGTGTGTGACTTTAACAGTGACTGTTGTGCTAAAAAGAGTGCGTCACTTCGCCCCCCTTCCGCCACCTTCTATGAAATTTGTGCCACCCTTCGCCACCCTTCAGTTTCCCTTTGAAGTTTGTTGGTTTTCAAACACTTTCTGACAGTATAACGGAAAGTAATTCGACAGTCAAAATAGATCTACTTTGTTAACTTTATAAAATAATGCTCGTTTGCTGCTTGTTTGCTGCCGATATCTTGATATATTAGTATAGTTGAACACTTTGGACCGCAAAAAGTTCATCGTCTAAGCTGGTCTAATTTTTATTCATAATTTTGTGTAGTGACAAACGCTATATTAAAAGGAAGACGGAAGGAAAGTGCCAGCTACTAGTAGTCAAACAGGGAGAACACTTGTGAGTGTATGACTTTAACAGTGACTTTTGTGCTAAAAAGAGTGCGTCACTTCGCCCCCCTTTCGCCACCTAAAATGAAAGTTCTGCCACCCTTCGCCACCCTTTCACTTTCCCGTTGAAATTTGTTTGTTTTCAAACATTTTCTGACAGCATAACGGAAAGTAATTAGACAGTCAAATTTAATTTGCAAACAGCAAAAATTTGATTTTTAAGTGTTGTTGGCAACGAGTCAAAATTTATGTTACAAACAACAGTCAAGGAGGAGACAAACGTTAGGCTGGTGACTCTGTTTTGCTTTTTATGCATATTTGTGGCACTGTGAAATTAAACTTTTTGTTATCAGACACTATTATTTACATGCAAAATAGATAACTACTCAGGGCTAAAAATGCAAAGGGTTAATGATGAGAAGTTGTTTATGGTTTTTATGTTACATATCGCCTAGAAAAACAGATAATCAATAACCTGTCTTCAGGTTATATAGGTCTATTTAAATAGACGAAGATACAAATAAAAAAATCCTCAGATAATAAAAAGATATAAACTAAATGACTTAATTTAATCATTATAATGCAACAGTTTGCATACGATATTATCCCTTTTCAAACAATCAACTT
Source organism: Trissonchulus latispiculum (assembly GCA_030248195.1). NCBI lineage: Eukaryota > Metazoa > Nematoda > Enoplea > Enoplida > Ironidae > Trissonchulus > Trissonchulus latispiculum. The sequence continues at coordinate 141,402 of JASAND010019109.1, forward strand.
CTTCTGCAATTCAGTGAGCATATTGTTTGGTCAGCTTCTAATGGATATGCATTTATATCTTGACTATAGTCTATATGAAAACAACGCTTTCCTGTATATGCATCTCCGTCTACATGCAATGTTAACCGTGCATATTTAGAAAACTTTACTTCTCTTTATGCAAATAAGGAAAATGTCTCAGCTGCTAGCAGTCAAACAGGGATAACACTTGTTTGTGTGTGACTTTAACAGTGACTGTTGTGCTAAAAAGAGTGCGTCACTTCGCCCCCCTTCCGCCACCTTCTATGAAATTTGTGCCACCCTTCGCCACCCTTCAGTTTCCCGTTGAAGTTTGTTGGTTTTCAAATACTTTCTGATAGTATAACGCAAAGTAATTCGACAGTCAAAATAGATCTACTTTGTCAACTTTAGAAAATAATGCTCGTTTGCTGCCGATATCTTGATATATTTTTCTAGTTGATCACTTCGGACCGCCAAAAGTTCGTCGTCTAAGCTGGTCGAATTTTTATTCATAATTTTGTCTAGTGACAAACGCTACAACATTAAAAGGAAGACAGAAGGAACCAAACATGGATAAGTTTCAACAGTATAAGCCCGCGTTCTAATGTGATTGTCCAGTAAAGCGGACAATTAATGTTACACTGTCAGTAATTTAATTGTGTAGTGCACAACCTCGCGAATGCATATCTTCCCCTGTGTCTGTCTCTAACATCGTTTGACAAATGATTGGCAAGAATAAAGATGACAAAAAGAGAAAACGGAAAATTGAAACAGGACAGAAATTAAAAACAAAACAACAGACTCACTCAAGGTCACTGGCATCCGAACGCTGATATGATTTTCTTTTCTTGTGACCTCCTCTTTTCTTGCCCTTTCTTCCATCTGCTTCATCTGTCCCTTTTCCACTGTCACGTCTCTTCCTGCAATAACATTTTTAAATTATCAGAAGGATACTACTAGTAGTACCAAAACTCAAATGTAACCTTTGTTGGGATTTTAATTTTGGTAAACTGTGTTGAAACAATAAGGCGAAGAAGAGAAAATAGCTTCACGTTTTATCTGTCCTTTCTTATTTGCACGATTAAGTTACCTTTTTTTCTGTCCATGCTTTTTTGTTGTTGGTTCTCCGTTGATATCAAACCGCACTCGACTTTCCCTGGCAGATCTGTCAATGAACGCCAACGCAGAGTTAGCCTTGCCCTTTCCGTTTCCTCTGCCAGCCACATCACTGCTGCCTGGCACCTTTCCACTCAGTTTGATCATTCCAGCGGTGCCAGGGCGTGTAAGTATGCCCAGGGCGTGGTCCCTGCGACCCTTTGAAGTTTTTATATCAGCAGGCCAGATCTTTGGCTCTCTAAAAATTCAAAAGCAAAGTAATGTTCACATATTAAGTAAAATACATAGCCCACATGCTATTGATAAAATTGTTCATAAGGCTTAGCGTGAGAAAATAGTTAAACAATAAACAAAAAGGCAAAACTGCTTCGTCACGACATACTTTGGCGGAATCACTCTGCTGCTTTTCCGTTTTCTCTCTTTTGCTTGCTCCTGAGAGTTGACAATGGGCGCTTCATTCTCAGTTCTCTTTTCACTTTCTGATTCGGTTTTCTGAACCGCGTCTTCCTCACTAGCAGACCTGAAACAACATCTTTTTGTAATGTGTTAACTACAAATTTTTGTCTTTGTGTATTAAACAACAGGTGTAGGATAACAACGAAAAAAAACATAAACAACAAATGTTTAAGTTTAGCATAGACAGACTCTCTCACAAGAAAAAATTATACAGCCCAAATTGGTAAGAACAAAATGAGAAAACAAATCATAAACCATTACGCTTCAGTGGAACTATCGCTCTGACTATCGGCAGTCGAATCTCCAGACTTATTGTCAGAAGCCTTCTTCTGTTCAGGTTGGTTGATCATTTTATTTCGTATTTGATCCGTTGAGGAGTGGGAGTCAGATTCTGATGACGAACTGGGAATCATTAGTCGTCGTCTGGCAGCATTCCGTGTTTGTTTGATGTCTCTGAAAACAGATTTAATTATGTTTGTTTGTTTCAGGCACCTTCCATAAAAATCAAACATAACTGTTACACTAACATTTCTCTTCGTTTCCTTACACTGTTATAGGTCGGTTCTGTACTACTATCTCTTTAACTGTTAGCCTATTTCCGCTCAGCGTAGAGTCGCGTCACAATAGAAGATATTTTTTACCTCATTTTGTTATCGTTTCGCTCCTTTGTCTTCCCTTTCTGTCGGGTAACGTCTTGGTCACGTTTGCTGCTTTGTTGGCTAAAAGATAAACAAGAAAGATGGAGAAAGAACACGGTAAGGTGACTGGAGACGTAAACAAAATGCAAATTTAAAGACAAAATAATATAAGTGAAAAAATTCATTTCACCTTTTCATTTCCTCTTTCTCCTTTGGCGTTTCCTTTTTTACTGAAGGATTGTCACCAACTTCGTTGTTTGATCTCCTAAAGTAAGAAACTGAGTTCCTTTTGTGAATTGTCTTATTGACGCCTCTACTTAAGTAATTATTAAGGTTTAGTCTATTAATAGCTTCGTGTTTCAGCCATTGTTATACGAATAGAACTATGCAACTATCAACATATACATTGTTTCTGCTGAAACATAGTCGACACTTACTTTATTCCTTTTTTCCGTCTGCTGTCGCTGGATGGCCCCGCATTATCCTCCTTTACGCAGTCAGCTATTCTTTCCTTAGCATTCCTTAAATAAGTAATACGTATCGTATAATTATCACTAATACCACTGTCGCCACTGAAATGCACATAACAGCTTCAACTTTTTGATTTGTTGTCATCCTTCTCTGGCTCTATTTCGTTCTCTATTGAGTATTGGTTCTTTTCCTTTTCCTCCTCCATCTACGTCTCCTCTTTCTCATTCTTGTTACCTTCCTTTGGCGTCTGCTGGTTTTTCCTACATTCCCTTTCTCCTTCTCCTTCTGATCATTGACTTCCTCCTCCTCCTTCTCCTCTTCCTCCTCCTCCTCGATCGTCTCTTTATGTCCAAGCTTTAACTTCTCCACCTAAAGTAATCCGTTTCCCTATATAGTCAAACTCTGAAAACGTAAATGCTATATAATTTGGCTTAGTTACTTACTGAGATGCTGTTCTGTTGGACTCCCTCTTCTTTGCCGGAGTTATGTCTGATCGAATAGGTTGCTTTCCTTCTGCTTCTGTAGTCCAGAGTGCTCTTCCTGAACGATTCTCGTCTGTTTCCTCGTTTGGTCTGGTCTGTTGGCTAGATGCGATTTCTGGATAACTAAATTATAAATTACGGCGCAGATTTATTTTGTTCCCGTTCGTGTTTGCTACGACCAAAAACTAAACTTCTACAGTTTGTGAGTCAGTTTGTCTTTGTATGACAAAACACATAGAAACACAGTAATAAAAAAATATCAGTGCACTCACATTGATAGGACAATTGGTGGAGATAGATTGTATTAATAAACGATTAGTCGAATCTATATTATTACCCTAACAAAAGCAAAGCTTCTTCCTCTGTCATACTCTCATCCAAAGCTATTCCCTTTTGACGTGCTGCTGCAGCCAATCTGAAATAAACCGTATAACATGCTAAAGCAAACCTTTTTAATTTGTGTCGACAAATAATAAAAATAGGCAAAGAAATATAAACACCCGGCAACAATTAAAACAAAACGAAAACACATAGTTCAGTCAATAACTGCCAAATTAAAATGCTAACAATTTTCAAATCCCTTAGTCAATAGAAGAAACAAAGCGAAACGATCACTATACATACTCTGCCTGCTGTATTTTCCTGGCTAATTGTTCATCGCTTGTTGACTTGTCCAAGATTACTGGTTCAGTTGACTGCAACACAGGTTCACGTTTCCTTTCTGTAGACAAAGTGTCCTCAATGGCAGCAGTATCGAAAAGCAGCAATTCTTCATCAGAAACGGTCAATTCTTCTGTGTGCTTCTGGGACTGATTCTTTGCCTGTTCTTCAGAAGCTTTTGGACTGACCACATATTCTTTTCTGTCGGCATTTGTTGTTATGTTACCACTCGTAGTGGGTGATTCTACGAGACCACTGCTGAAGCGAGAAAAAAATGTAAACGAGTTCAACATACAACTCGGACAAAACCGGTCAATGCTGGCAAACAAAACCACAACACAAAAATGAAACCTATGCAAATTTTCATGATTGACCAGAGTAATGAACACTGTTGAAATAATACTAGTTTAATCAATATGATCAACAAAAATTCACATTTACTGATAATGAAGAAATAATATGCTGACCTATGAGCAGAGTCTGCGTCATATCCAAAAGGGAGCCAACTGAGCCTTCCTGTTGCCTGTCTCGGTTCATGACTGTTTGAACAAGAACACCCTTTGCAGTGCGTTTCACTATCACTGACAGATCTGAAAACATTTATAAGAACAAAATGGATAAAGACACATGAAGAAAGTAACAAACAAAAAGGACAACATCATATCTGCTTTAGTAAGAAATCACGAAAAGGAGGATACAGTTAAAGCACTAAACCATCACGCATCAAAGAAATATGACTGGTACTCATGTCTTCAGTTTACATTATACATCTGCTAGTACGACGAAACGCAAGGACGGGGCTCTCCTCGCCGTTGTTCTCTTTCACTGTTACCCTAGCTTATGATTTGTGTGCCTACGCAGAGGCCTGCTGCTAACAGCGCATCTTAGTTTGCTAATGCTAATCATCTTTAACACCGCATTCATTGATAGATGAATTATTGTAACAGATTTTGTGTATTGTTAAATTCTCCCAAAACAGTCGAAGGAATTACCTTGGGCCATTCGTGTTAGGCTTACACAATTAGCGATAACTGCAATCGCTAAGACTATGCCTCTAACTGGCTAATAATAACAAAAACATGATCAGACGACATCTATCTGTTGGTATTCTTAAAATTACATATGCTGTCATACTAATCTTTCACTCACCGTTTGGTGTCAGAGGCGGTTGAGACAGGACCTCTATATGCACGATAGAAGGAGGAGTCAGACGCTTGATGACTATAAAAAAATTTCAAAGAAGTTTTTTATTTCTACAACTGTATATGTAAAGATAATAATGATTAAGCAAAAGTCAAACAGTAACATTAATGAAAATGTGTAAATGTGTTTCCTGCCAGACAACTTTTATTGCACTTACTTAAAGTTAAAATACTCAGCCGAACAGTTACCTGACGTGGTCCACGGAATCTACCAACAACAAAGTACTCGTTAGTGTCATTAAGACAAAGAAAACCTACGCACACGGTATGAATTTGGAAATCATCAAGATCGAAACTGCCTTCGGGGGTGAGTACAGAATCAAGAGCAAGATTTCTTTCAGTTTCGGATATGTCCCAAAGTATGCGAAAGTTTTCATTAAAATGAAGCCTTAAACAATAGACTTTTCAGTTATGACTATGACCTGAAACTGTGGACAGGGTCACACCGAAGAGATTGTCTGCATGTTTTTTCTGATTGTTAACACAGATTGCAAAGCAAAACATTAGACATAACGAATAAAACATACAAAGGTGAGACAGGAGGTGTCTGTATATTGTCAGCGAATAAGTCAGGGGAAGGAATAGGAGAAGGTGATCTCTCGCCCTCTTCCAGCTCAATTGTTGTACGTGTGTCGACATTGTTTTCACTTGCATTGCAGGAATAAAGCTCTCTTCCATCATCTGACAAGCGGCTCGCTTTTGCTCTTTGAGATCTATAAAATTTAAAATGTTTGTTGTTGCATCTATATCAAGAGTTTTCTGTGAAGGGTTCGTGTCAGGAGGGTTGGTCCTGCATTTTTAATGTAATGATAAATCTGGTTTATGCTTTTCCTAAGACAACGCGGATAACTACCTTTTCCAAGCACATGGTACTATAGCGTAGCCTGAAAACTGTGATGTAAAAGCTGCTGAAATTATGTAGGGAATTTGTCAACGAAGACGCAAAATTCTGTCGTTAATGGGCACACTTAACAAGAGGAAGACAGCGTCCAAACTACAGAAAATTCCCTCAACCACTCGTTTTATTTACTAATTAAACGAATTAAAAACCAACGGGCTTTTCCTAGTTTGGCTTGTACCATAAACTTAGAAAAATTGTTAAAGTATTACCTCCTACATAACTTTTCAGTTTAGTATTCTTTTATCGTTACTATTTGTTTTCACTACAATCTTGTGATTAATGTGTTATGAAAATAAATCGCATGACCCCTGACTAATATTGTACACCGGAGATGTTATGTCCAACTCATTATTGTTACGTTGACGTTGAAACCCCTCTGATAATATAGATAATAAATGTAATTTATAAGTTAAAAAATATGGACAAAGAAGCAGTATTACGTTGATTATTTTAAAATCTCCTACTAGTATCTGTATCAGTGCAAAATCACATAATAGCAACAAATAAATAAAATTCTAACACTGAAAGGGAATCAGTCACTTGTCCTGGTAACTTCTCACTGTCAGATTCCTCTGTGGAATTCACGTTGGCAGTAATCCCTATTGTCACTTTGTCCGGTGGAGTATCAGGTACTGCTCCTACGCCCTCAGCAATCCTGTAACAGTAACAAATCGAAACTTAACATAATATATACTGACAATGTACACACACACACACACACACACACACACACACACACACACACACACACACACACACACACACACACACACACACACACACACACACACACACACACACACACACACACACACACACACACACACACACACACACACACACACACACACACACACACACACACACACACACACACACACACACACACACACACAGAGACACACACACTCTCTCACACACTCTTACATACACTCTCAGACACAGACTCACACACATACACACAGAAACTCACATTCACACTCACACTCACACTCACACTCACACTCACACTCACTCACACACACACATTCTCATACATACACACAGTACACTCACACACACACGCACAGTACACAAACACACATTCAGACAGAATTGCTAACGTAAAGTAAAAAATGTATTGTAGTGTCATAGCTAACAAAAATAATCTCTGCTGTACAGAAACTCGGACTTAGTTTTAAATCTCACCGTTCTGACTCTTTATCTTCAGGACTCTCTGCCACAAATATAGAAGAAGGCGAGTTAGCGTTTTGACTCTGCGGAGGACTAGTTTCAGCTGGAGGAAGTAGCGTACTGAAAACAAATAAGTATGGATGTAGTCACGTACCGTTAACAAATAGCAACAATCGCGAGAACTAACTCACTTAGACATAAGAAAAAGAAAAAATCTGAATTTTGATTTTATGCTAATATTACCAAACAAACACTTCAGCTACTCTTTAAGAGGTAGAACAGGGAAATGGAAAGACAGAGGAACGTAGTTCCGCATTAAACTTACATCTAAAATATTTTTTATTCACATAAAATTTTATAAATTTTATATTTCTGACTACAGACACACTAAAGCCTACCACTGTCCACTCTGACTGTCTGCCGAAGAAGGAGGGACTGCCGGTCTGTCCGTGTTGTCATTGATGTTGTTCACTCTTTCCCCGATGTTATTGTTGTTGTAGTCAGACATAGTATTTTGCCCTTTAACAGTATCCTGTCCCTGCTGATGGCCCTGACGATCCATCTAGTAGAAACTAAACCCGGCTATATTTTAACACTATCAGATGTTAGTTTTAATAAACAAATTTTCTTTTCAAAGTAATGTTTTCCTTTAAAGAAGAAAGAATGAATTGCTGCAAAACCAATGTCTCAGAACAGGAACAGAACCAATAAAATACATACTAAACAAAGATTGCATAAAATTAAAGAATTAGCATAAATAGTACCTTTGATGATGATGTAATAAGATTAACAGTTGCAGTTAGCAATTCAAATTGTAGACAGTCACACAAACTAATGCAGATAAACGAAGATGACAACAGAGACAACGCAGACACTAAACACGTACAATGAGACGCTCAGAGTAATAAGCGAAGGAACTTTAAGGGAAAATTTTAAATGTAAGCACATATGTACGCGATACGCAATGAGTGTAGAAAAATTGATCTATTACGTTGTGACTGTTTTGAATAATCTCTGCACTGTAACAGAATAAAACTACAGATAACGACCATTACATGAGATAAACGACCAGTAGTCCGTAACCATTACAGACAAGGACAAACTATTGAATTCTTGAAAAAACATGTAACATAAACAGTATTCTTTCTGTATACAAATGTAGCCAGCAACTTCATCTCTCATACACAGTAGCGTCCCTCCTACATTTCCTACTCATGGCACACTGGCATCCTCACAATACAGCACAGAAACTTCAGTCAACAGTGGAAAACCACGAAAAACCATTTTGTGAAAAGAATAGTTAAATAGTTAGCACAGGTTTTCCTAAGCTGTTTGTAAAAATTTGGAAAGCGTGAAAACTAAATACAATTTATGTTATCTTCTCACAGTTACATCTTATAAACTTTTAAACTTTGTGCTTGTTAGAAATGATATTCTGACAGGAAACTTTGCCTCCTACAGGGAAATTGATTTTCAAAGAATGGCGTAACCTTTGCCAAATGACAAGAACAAAAAATCATAACAAGAGAAAGCATACATATAAAAAAACAATAGAGTAAGAGAAGTTTACACATAATTTGAAGTTATGATGATGTACAACGAGAACAAATAAATTTTAAAAGAAAATATATGTTTTTCATTGAGAAAGACATTTTACGGTACATCCTACAGACGCCTAGACAACACCACAAGGAAAGATGTGAAAAAGGAATATAAATGATCAGCGACTGCTTCCAATGAACAGAGGAGGAGAACTATATAAGAATATAAAAATATAAGAATATGAAAACGATGAAAGTGTCGAAAAGTTTAAATTAAACCGAGCAAGAATCACAGAGCATTAGAAGACGGACAGCCTAAACGATTGGTGTTCAAATGAATTCTCCTACGAAAACACGGCTCTTTCTAACTATCCCTTTGTATCTGTTGTAGTGTTTTCGAACTAAATTATATATATATATTTATACAGATATATCTACATAACAGTTTCATTTCGCTGTCTTAATCTGCCTCATCTAACAATTACAGAAGATGGAACAACATTCAGATAACAAAAAAAAACATTACAAAAGTATATAATAAAGCAATATACAACACATATAGCCTTCAACTGCCTTGTCAGGCGTGCAAAGCATAGATATAGTGTCTAACGAACCCGCTGTATTGTTTTAGCTCCCCATTGTGCCTATACAATACGCAAATAGGAGAACAGACGAAGACGGTAGGAAAATCCGCTAAGGCGCCCCCGTAGGCCTATTTCCCGTCTCTATTTGTTAACTATAGAAGCATATGCGAAAGTGTCCATAAAACTTTATATTTTTATATTTATATATTTATACACTTACATTTTTCATTTTGATATCTTAATATTCCTCTTCTACCTACTACAGATGATAGAAAACATATATAGAACGAATAGAAATAGCATAATATGAACATATAACAAAAAAAACAGGAGTTACTGAAGACAAGAACAAGACAACAATCAACGTCTGCCAGTGCTCGGTCCCGGATTAGAAAGCCACAGATCACTTCTGTTTTTGGGTATTTTCCTCTTAGGTGGCTCTCCCCAAACATGAGGCTTCTGCCCGCTAACAAGAAGCGGATTCACTCTGTCAGTTCTGGACAATTTCTCAGTTGCCTCCTTAACTGCGACAGGAGACCTGCGAGCGGATATTGTGACATTCCTGTTTCTGAATGGAGGGGCGCCGCCCAGGGAAGTTTCAGCCGACACAGTAGGCTCCTCCGTGGTCACAGGAGCAGCAACAGGTGACTCCATTCGCTTGCTTGACTGTCTCTGGCCATTGTTTGTCTCAGTTTCAGCAGATCCAACCAAGAGCCCATTATCCTCGTCTTGGTTTGTTATTGTTTCTTCTTCGTTAGGCGACTGTGTCCCAGCGACACTTTGGGCATCATATCCTGATTGCTCGTCAGTACTTTCAGAGCTAGGAGGACTGCTGACAGCGTCACGAAGCTCGTCCGTATTCATATTGTCGTTCGTGTCATTGTTCTCGTCAGACTGATCTTCTTCGTGTGCAGAATTAAGGCCTTGTGAAGATGCTTCGTCATCGTCATCACCGTCTGCTTGTTCATCATCAGACGGACCGACCATCAGTAGAACGGCTTGATATTCTGTATCTGCGAGAGGACGTGTTGTCCTGATATGCAGATCCAACAGACGAAGAATCAAACTGATATAGGGAGAACATAAGTGCTCCTTGGAGATGGTTGGTATACGCACTCGCGTACCGTAAACAGACGGCATAGGCCGGACGTCGTTTAGGTTTTGATCGATGACCGATGCCATGGCGCGTAAGGAAGCGTACGTACTACGACTGTGACCCAAATGCTTCAACAGATCCTCATCAACCTCTTCAGCCGGCCTCTTCCAGAAGTGAACACCATTCCGCCTCCCATTGAAAGGTATTAGAAAAGGAGCAATTCGCAAAATGTCATCCATCTGGAAAAGAACACGTCTATAACCTGTATGCTATTATTATGTGAACAAAAGATACATTAACGAAAACTACAAAAGCTTGTTCGACAAAATTACTAGTAACAAACCAGAGAAAATTAAGACTATAAAAAAAGCGCAGTTGTAAAAAATAGTTTTAAGAAAGGAAAGAGAAGATACACTATTAACAGCAGACAAACGCTAACTCATAGGTTACTAACCGTTGCAGTTTTCACTTTTTCTCTTGCTGCAGATGTGAACCTTTTCCGTAGCACATGACTGACGACAAAGATTCCTGGTGTTGATATCGCTTTTTTGTGTGCTTCCTGCACCAAACTACCATTAACAGCAAACTCGCTGACTTCATCGGCAATAGTGGGAGGAATAGCTCCTTCGTATATCTGAACAAAAGTACATTTGACTCTCCAGCAGTAGAGCTCATGTTTCACATATCACAGAAACCTTATACTAACTAAACTGTTACAATAGGTCGCATCTGACTACTTAATTTGTTCTGCTGTTTATGTGCGGATTCTCTCTGTCTTTTGTCCTGGATGATCTGTTTGCTGTTTTATTTGTTACAGGCGACGTGTTAGCGCTGAAAGCGTCTGTACTGTTTCTGTACTGTCAAGACTTGTCTGGACAACCTTCTGTAGATACAGTTACCCCTCTAATTTTCCTCTGCTATATCTTCACATCAAGCTGGCCATTTACTAATACAGTAAACATAACAGTCTGCGTGCAGAAATTAGATAAGGGATCTTTGACCTACGTTTCCTGTTACTCTCTTCCAGGAATCGATTCTTTGAACTGTCCCAAATCCTGTATCAACGTCCTCCGTTGACAAGACAAAGCTATAATCTGGAACGCGATCACCCTTTTCCATGAACTTAATCATATATTTCACGTTGTGATAGGCAAGTGCACAACGTAAAGCCAAGGTTAGCGTCTTCGGATTAAATTCAAACTGTCTCCCAGACTGTACGTCTAAGTTCATGGAGGGGACCGCTCTGTCCCAATGCTCTCTGAGCAGCTTCTCAGCTCCTTCACTTAAGGAGTATGTAACTGGAGAATGCCTATAAGCAAAACATCTGTTTTGGTCTTGTTTGTTTGTTTTAGTTTCATCGCTTAGTTATAGGTAACGTAAGAATCCATTTAAAGCTGTTTCGTAGTCAACAGCAGACTGGAAGAGAGACAAACTAATACACACAAACACACACACACACACACACACACACACAGACACACACACACACACACACACACACACACAGACACACACACACACACACAGACACACACACACACACACACACAGACACACACACACACACACACACACACACACACACACACACACACACACACACACACACACACACACACACACACACACACACACACACACACACACACACACACACACACACACACACACACACACACACACACACACACACACACACACACACACACACACACACACACACACACACACACACACACACACACACACACACACACACACACACACACACACACACACACACACACACACACACACACAGACACAGACACACACACACACACACACAGACACAGACACACACACACACACACACACACACACACACACACACACACACACACACACACACACACACACACACACACACACACACACACACACACACACACACACACACACACACACACACACACACACACACACACACACACACACACACGCATACACACTCACACACACCCACACACATACACACACACACACACAGACACAGACACAGACACAGACACAGACAGGAATTCCTACGTCTACTACAATAAATCTTGATGTGACATCACGTTTTTAAAGAAAAAATTCTAAACAAAAAAGGGAAAGAAGGTACCTGGTCCTGCATATCTGCCAAAGTCTTGCCAATGCCTCTGCTAGCGTTTTCTTGCCAAAGTTTTGACGCAATCCCTTGCCAGCAGTTTGTGCCTGTTCAGTGGTATAAAAGTTGACGTAGGAAGGGAACAGGAGAACTCTAGAATAATTAAGAAAACAAAATAGCAAAACTGCAGTGTCAGCATGTAGTCCGCGGAAGAAGAGAAGATACTATGAGAAGAGAACTAACAAAAATTAACAGATAGGCAATAATAACAGGAAGAATCAAAAAAGATATGATAAATTTAGAAAAGAACAGCTGGAGACAGATTATTATTATGTAAACTGTTAGCGTTAATCATTTTGTTTTGTATAGAACTGCATATGAATAATTTATTTATCACATATTATAGCAAACTACCTGTCCCATAACCCCTCGCTCGCGTTGGCGGTGTTATAGAACTTCAGAGCTGCACGATGACCCATAGCTCCTAACACATGTATAGGAGCGTCAATTGGTGTTTCAAAATCACTGGATTTCAGTGCAGTGCTACTGCCAAACTGAGACCATGAAGCATTCATTCTTCCGAACCCTTCAGGATTTGACGGGCCATTCCTGTTCATCTTTGACATTGTCACCATAAATTCATCGCTTGTTATCACTATTGTTGGATCGTATCCCATTTCTATTAGCTAAACAAATTCGAAATAATAGTACAGTAAGACTAAACGCATTCTCTGTCCCTGCGATAAAAGTTCATACATCCCACACGCTAATTTTAGAAAACAATTTCATATGAGCAGATTAATTTATTTAACTACTTTTCTAAGCCCAAAAAATTTTTTTGGGCTTAGCCACATACTGCCATTTTGATCGTGCTGAGATCATGGATGAGAGATAAAAGGCAAGTTAGGCTAGTAAATTTAATGTTCTTCTTGTTTCATCAGACAATCAGGATCAATAAGTAAAGGTGCAGTTTGACTGCAGCTCCAACATAACGTCGACAGTTGCTCTAACAAACCTTTACTAGTACTTTTTATATTTAAACGTACCTCTCGCTGATGTTTCTCTAATCCCTGGACAGTTAGTATTCCAAAGCACTTCAGATCATAAAATGGTTTTCCGAACACTTCGACTATTGGATCACGAAAGAATAGTGAAATAGCTGGAGTTTTTCCAGTACCAGGACGACCAGTGAGAAAAATGAGACTGGCAATTGACTCATTAACTATTTCCTCTGTTCCAAACGCTTTCCTTTCAATGATGCCTTCTAACAAACAAAAGAAAAGAATAAAAACAAAAAGCAGAAAAGACGTTTACCAAATAACTCAGTAAACCAACATGAAAACATTAATGTGGAAGCTGCCAAAAAAAGTAAGCGCAGGAAACGATGCACATCAGAAAACATTGTACTAGAATGACCCTAAAAAATAACAAAGATATTCACAACACTGATTACTTTGTACAGGGAAAAGGCCAAGCTGAAGAAGACATCCAGCAATATGTGTCGATGCTACGCCATAGCATACGGAAGCTGCAGCAATGAAACTGCAGACCCTTCTGTCTTTGAACATCATATCCAAACTGTAGGGAACCTTTCGTATCGCTGAGCATAGTTTTTCAACAGATTCATTTGATAGTCCATCTATGCTGCTGGGTCCTCCCCGGTTTCTGCTGTTGTCGTTTCCCGCTGCTGTTGCATCCATGAGAAAACTGAATAAATGAATTAACTGAAACAACTAACCCAAAAACAGAATCGATAACATCATGTATATAAAGGATCATTTCTTTGACAGTAGCTTTGGGTCACTATTTAGTATAGCAAAGATGAGCAAACAGTATTAACTGTTCCTGACAAGAAGACAGGAAGAAGGCCGCTATAACGATTTCTCTAGGTAACAATCAGCCGGGTCAAAATCGTCAGCGTGAGGAGTAGGAATTTTTAGAACGGTAGTACAGTAGCTGTTAGATTTTTAACTTCAAACACTGCCAACAACGATATCAACTGTTCCGCTGTTTGCATGGTGACTTTATAATTGCACTATCTATAAATCTGCCGGGACAGAATTGTCAGCGTGAGGAACAGGAACTGATGGAACGGCGCTCTAGTAGCTGTTAGATTCGTAACTTCTAACACTTAGCGTGAGGACTAAAAAGTTGTACAGAGACAGCAGAGGGAGGACTACGAAGTTTTTTGGATTTTAGTAGACCCAAAACTTCCTGTACACCCTTCCTAAGAAAAGAATTGCAATGCAATGGTCTAGTGTGACAACAACTGGACCAGCGTGAGGATTTTTTTTTAAACCGCTAAATAATTGTCCAATATAGCAGGAATACTAAGCGGAGACATAGCTGACCAGAGAAACACAACTTCGTCAAGAGTTGGTGTTCAGTTACTTGTGAAGAGGACAAAAATGAGACGGGAGAATTGCAAGTGGAAAAAAAGAAGCACTCTCCCCTGTGTCATTCAAAGTTCCTGTCCTCTCTTTAATGTCCTTAAATAACCAAAGTTTGTCGACGCGCAAAGGCATGTTTTAGTAGCAGACTTTTAAGTAACCAAAAAAAGAGCAGTAAAAAAGATTAAGTCTTAGGCATGTTGTGACGAAAACTGACGATTATGTTTAGTGACAAAGAAAAACCGAAAGACAATCACACGGAACAATTTGAAAGTGAACAAAACAGTGCAGTCTTCCTCTTCTCCTAGTTTGTTACTCAACTCCCGTTAATGTTGTTAAATAACCAAAGTTTCACAACGCGCTTAAGCATGTTTTAGTTACAGATTTTTATGGTCCAGAAAAAGAACAGCAAAAACATAAAGAAGTCATAGACTGAATCTGACGGGTGAAGTCATTCTATATAGCTATTTTTCCAGCTCTAACTTTGTTTTAAGTAAAAATCTGACAAAAAGAAAAGTCTCTTAATACTGAGCAAATATTCTCTCGTTTTCCCCCACACTCCTGTTGACGCACTCTCCCCTTCTCGCTACCCGCCCTTCCCTTGTTTTTCTCCCCACTCACAACTATAGCCGTAACTTCAAACACTGCCAACAACGATATCAACTGTTCCGCTGTGTGCATGGAGACTTTATAATTGCACTATCTATAAAACAGCCGGGACAGAATTGTCAGCGTGAGGAACAGGAACTGATGGAACGGCGCTATAGTAGCTGTTAGATTCGTAACTTCTAACACTTAGCGTGAGGACTACAAAGTTGTGCAGAGACAGCAGAGGGAGGACTACGAAGTTTTTTGGTTTTTAGTAGACCCAAAACTTCCTGTACACCCTTCCTAAGAAAAGAAGTGCAATGCAATGGTCTAGTGTGACAACAACTGGACCAGCGTGAGGATTTGGATTTTTTTTTACCGCAAAATAATTGTCCAATATAGCAGGAATATTAAGCGGAGACATAGCTGACCAGAGAAACACAACTTCGTCAAGAGTTGGTGTTCAGTGACTTGTGAAGAGGACAAAAATGAGACAGAAGAATTGCAAGTGGAAAAAAAGAAGCACTCTCCCCTGTGTCATTCAAAGTTCCTCTCCTCTCTTTAATGTTCTTATATAACCAAAGTTTGTCGACGCGCAAAGGCATGTTTTAGTAGCAGACTTTTAAGTAACCAAAAAAAGAGCATTAAAAAAGATTAAGTCTTAGGCTTGTTGTGACGAAAACTGACGATTATGTTTAGTGACAACGAACATAACGAAACACAATCACACGGAAAAATTTGAAAGTGAACAAAACAGTGCAGTCTTCCTCCTCTCCTATTTTGTTCCTCAACTCCCGTTAATGTTATTAAATAACCAAAGTTTCACAACGCGCTTAAGCATGTTTTAGTAACAGATTTTTATGGTCCAGAAAAAGAACAGCAAAAACATAAAAAAGTCATAGACTGAATCTGACGGGTGAAGTCATTCTATATAGCTATTTTTCCAGCTCTAACTTTGTTTTAAGTAAAAATATGACAAAAAGAAAAGTCTCTTAATACTGAGCAAAGATTCTCTGGTTTTCCCCCACACTCCTGTTGACGCACTCTCCCCTTCTCGCTACCTGCCCTTCCCTTGTTTTTCTCCCCACTCACAACTATAGCCGTTTTAGATACTCAAATAGTGAAGGATCATGATGTGTTGAAAGCGTAGTGTTCTTTCTAATATGCGACAATAAATAACTGATTGCTGTCAATTTGATGCATAAAAAAAACAAATTATCTTCGATTACAGCAACTTGGGCAAATGAAAATATCGCAGGTATTCGCCTACAACTGATTGTTGAATTATTTTTCTGATGCTAAAGCGTAGTTGAGAGAAACATAAATAAACAGTAATAGGTAGAACTCCTTTTTTAATTATTTAATTTTGTCTTTGAAATTTAATAAGCCCAAAATATTATTTTGGGCTTACCCATACTAATGGCCAAAAAAGGTGTGTAGCTGAGATCATTTTCATGAGAATAACTGCAAGCGGAAACAGTAATCCTTTTATGTTACATTTGCTGCATCACAAAAGAAGAATTTATGTACCACTATGTTTAGGTGAATGTGTGTCCTTATTTTTCCTTCATCTGTTGTACATTTCTTAGTCTATTACATTATATGCAATGTTGTTATTGTTTGCTTAAATCAGTTTAGAATGAAGACGTGTTCTGGCCAACCCTAGTCTGCAGCAGTCTATTAGGAGCTAACCCCGTCCTTAGCGTTTAATTATAAAAACGGTGCAATTTTGAATAATCTATACTGTTAGATTTCCGTCATCCCAACTGCAAGCATTAGTCTATTGCTTTTTGTAATAGTTGTTTTATTTCGCTTATTCCAGCAAACTAAAATTATTTCCCGGCCTACCTAAGTCTGCAAATTTGTAGTACCAGATACAGGATATAAGGAATGCTGAAGAAGTAGGCTTTCTTAGCTGTCTTAAATTGCGTTTCAAGATAAATATCTAATCGTCTGTAGGCATTTTCGTGCAATTTTTTGCTGGTGTCACTGAAAACAAAATTTTCAGATGGTTTAATGAATTCTCCCCAGAGATGAAGGTTAGCAATCTTGCAAAAATAAAAATTATACAGATATTTATTACTCCAAAGACTATCTGAAAATGGATACATTATTGAAAGAATTTCATGTTATTTTTGGTTACGTCTTTAATCTGAAGAATGAATGTAGACGTTGAGGATCTTGTAGGGATAATCCACGTCCGACCCAGATTCATTTATACTTGATGAAATTAGCTGAAATTTGCTATATGTATGCTTTCAATGTCGCCGTCTGCTGTCGTCTGTAATAGGTAAATTAATGTTTTACTCCATATTCTTTTTATCTAATTTTTTTTTGGGGCAATGAGATCCAAAACATTTGTTTTGTCTTAGCTTTCGGTTAAAAGATGTACACGGGTATGTTCTCTCTAGCCGAAAACAAATCAGAAATCCGTTTGGTTGTTAGCTTTTCTTTAGTTCATTAAAAGTTACAAATCGTTTGCAAAGAAGTTTCAGGCTGCTTTTTTCCTCCCTTAAGAATCCGAAATAATCATATATTAACTCGTGAACAGTGGCGTAGCCAGAAAAAAAATTCGGGGGGGGCACATCCAAAATTTTTTAACATTTACCCAGGTTTTTCAAAATCGTTATTCGCTTCTATCAGAGTATTTTCGGATAACATAAACTAAGGTTATGACAACTGAGCTTTCTAAATTTTCGGAGGTACAATGCATACATGTACATAAATACAGCAGCTAAACGGGGGGTCTGGGGGCCGGAGCCCCCTAGAAGCTGGAGAATTTTTGAAAAATTGTAATAAAAGTCATAATGAAAACATTTTAAAGGATTATATAGACATTCAAATCCCATATATAAATAAGGATAGTGATATTTCAAATTCCTGTAAAATTCTCCTACTGAAACTACATATGTCTTGTTTTCTCATTTTTAGACAACAATGTCTACAAAGTTGTTAGATTATAAGTGCAAAAGGTTAGATCTTTAGATAAAATAGGCGGGGGTCTGGGGGCGGCAGCCCCCAGTTAAAAGACAGACCTTTTTAGAATATGGCATAAATGAAACCTATTTTTAGAGCACATTTTGCTAAAATTTTGGAAAATTTAACCGTGTAATTTGATGTGCAAATTAGATTTTTCTGAGTCGATTAATAAAATTCGCGCCTAGGGCGCGAAAATTTTGTAAAATTTTCCCCGACACGGACAATTTCCCGGGGGGCAAATGAGTTTCGGGGGGGAATTCCCCCCCTGGCCCCCCCTCCTGCCTACGCCCCTGCTCGTGAAATACAAAAATTTTGTGATGATTAAACTCTGTATAATCTAAAACATACCTATACCAAATTGTCAGCTCATTTGATCAAATTTTGTTTAATTAGAGCCTGCACTAGGTTGTCATGAAAGGATGCGCCCTATGAACATCGACAATATACTGAAATTAAATTTTGCGCTGTAAACTTTTGATTATCAATATTTTAATCGTTGATTCTTCAGTAGGCAATCACAGCAATGATCAATCAGCATGCTTTGTAATGAATCGTCTGTCCAGATCAGCAGATGCGAAACGAAAAATGCGAAGAACAACTAAAAATACTTAGGACAACATACTATCAGATCAGCAGCCGTCTGCATGACAATGGCAGGTTTCCTACAATTCCTAAACCAGAAATTTGACTGGGCAATATCACATACCCCCTGTATCGATCCTTTCTAGACTGTCCTTTAGTCTAGTAAATCCAACATTAATACAGAAAGTGCTGCTGTTATTTGTATTTCATATTTCGCTCTAGTTTGTCCCATACTCGTTCACAGATAATCAAATGATCTTGTAGTAGTGACACTATTTCTGTAGGTACAATCCTTTCCTAATCAGAAAAATGTAGCAAATGACCAGAATGAACAAGCCAGTCGAAAAAAAAATTCTATTACATCAAAAATTCAACAAAACAAAACTGGAAAAACATCACAGCAAATGAATAATTTGACTACAACAAAGCGTACGAACATCAATTAAAGCAACAATTAATTAACCCAATCAGTGTACTTTTATTAGCACTCCAGAAAATCGTAACATAAACCTCCTATGTAGTTTTCCATACCTTAGTTTGCAAAAAAGACAAGCATAATACAAAGACTGTCTGCTTTGACTACTACAAACAATACAGACAATGCAAGCAATGGAAACAAAAAAAGGAAATAGAAACAGAAAGAGCAGAAGACAGGACATATCTATATTTGCAAAATATAGAACGCAAACATGAAAAAATACAGACATGCGCAACACAACAGCAGAAGAAAGAATGAACAGAGAAATATCAAATAGTAACGCAGTCTATACATAAACGTGCGCCAACCGGACAGCGCCAACCGGACAACAATGCACAGCGGGAATAAACGTTATAATTATGTTTACGCTAGTAATACTTCTCCTCACAAAATGATAGCAAAAACGGAAAATATAAAAGAGAAAAACAACAATAGACAAAAAGAACAAAAAGAACACACATATAGGGATTGCCAGACAAAAGATGTATCTAACAACAAAAGAATTAAAGATTTTTTTACAGTTAGGGAAGCAGGATGGGCACCAAATCTGAGCAAATCAGCCCATCATTAAGCCTATTCCCTCCCTAAGCTCACGTTTCGTCATATTAGAAATTGTAATTTTTAGCTTAATTAAGAAAATTTTTGTGGCTTCTCTGTCTATCCAAATGCAAAGTACACAGAAGGAAACCTTTTTTTGGTCTCTTATTCGCGAAAAAATTCCCCTCCGAAAAATTACTTCCTTCCTTCGCACAACCCCCCACGGGGGGAAGCGGGCGGAAGGCAGTCTGCTGCCAAAAAAATTACAGCAGGCTCAAAATACTTTTACCTCTATATTCCTTTGTCATCGTGTCTATTTCAATACATAACTGACACAAGTGACATTCATGGACATTGCAATGTTTGCCAAGACACAGAACAATGGAAAAAAACAAACAAATGCCAAAAAACAAAATAACATACAAAAGCTAGTCGCAAAGAAAGACAAAACAGACATATTGCAACGAAAAAAAAGTGACATAACAACTGCCTTTGGTACAATAGATGTAGATTTGTAGGAAATGGTTAGCAGAGGAAAATAGTGAAATGCAAACGACGACAAACAAATAAACCAGAACAGCAAGAAATAGAAACGCAGTGTAATCATAAACGAACGTCAAAATAACAGAAAAAAGGGACAAAAAGAAAAGAGAAAGAAAAAAAAAGAACAGACGCACAAAAGAACACAGATATACGGATTGCCAGAAGAAAGATGCATCTAACAACAAAATAATAACAAAGTATTTCTATCAGGTAGGGAGATGGAAGGCGGCATGAATTTTGCACAACTCACCTCACCCAAAAGCCTATTTCCTTGCGTAGGTCCCCTCAACACAGATTACTTTTTTTTTTTAGCTTAATGAATAAAATTTTTGTTAAAATTTTGCGTATCCCAAAGCAAAATACACAGAAGCAAGCTCTATTTTCTCTTCTTCGCGAAAAACTTTCCAATCTAAAAATTCCTTCCTTCGCCTATCCCCCCGCGGGGAGAAGCAGCGGGCAATAAGCCTTCTGGTAAAGACAATCTTAACAACAGGCTCACTAAACATGTAGCTCTATATTGCATAGTTATCGAATCATTTTCAATACACAACTGACACAAACAAATAATAACAGTTATATAGCAATAGCATTTGATACTATACATGTAGATTTGTAGGGAAACGATTAGCACAGGAAAACAGTGAACTGCAAAAGAAGACAAAGAAATAAACGCTCATTGCGTCTATTGGGCAGAACGACCCATGGACGGGAGGAAAATAAATGTATTGTCAAGATTCAACACAATTTCTAGCACATAGTACGAACAAAAAAGAGTAAACAAAGATACAAAAAAAAGTCTAAGAAAACAAGGTACATTTTCTGAGTTTCATATCAGCATAAGTATATCGCAATGTTAACAGAAACAAACGAACAGTATTTATAAACGCAAGCAAACACAAACAGCACTAGACAACAATAATGAATAAGAAAATCATAACAAGAAACTAGAATGGAGGGAACACACATAGAACAAATAAATGAAAAAACGAAAAATTAATTGACATACAATTCAACAAGCGACTGAAATACTGGACTCGCGTATTCAGCTCCACCTAGTAAGGTACAGCTTTCTATAATTTGCCTCACAATCAGCTTGATGTCTCTCAGTTCTCTATATCTGGCCTCCACTCCGCCAGATACCAGGAGAATTCGTTTTGAATTATAAAGTGGGACCATTGTCTCGGGAGACATGTCTTTGTTCATGCCTTGTCTCTGTCGCAAGAGTCCTATAAATAGTCCCACTTCCAGAAAAGTCCACTTAGCAAAAGAGAGTGACGAGAGTTCAACCTTGGGAAAAACGTCCAACCTACTGGGCGCAGGAGTTGTGGCTAGACTATCCATTTTCATAGAGGCAAGTACAGAAGGACTACTTCTAGTAGGTCTTCTCCCGTACACATTGTCGCAGCCCCAGCATGAACAGTTAGCACATCTTTGTTTTGCTTTAAGACATTTGCAGCGAGACTTTTTTACTGCTGCAAACCCTGTTCCGTCACTACAGTTTTTTCCATACCGTCTGCAGCGACAACGTGTAGGACCAGTTTCATTTATTGCTATAGGAGGAGGTTCGCGTACATAGCTGCGCATAACAAAATCATGTAGCTCACTCGGTAGAGTAAGCCATGACCAAGCGAACTGCTGATTACTGCTGCTCCATGCCAGGAGGAAGCACCCACTATCCTTCGCCAGGAAACCGAAAGTTGAAGGAAGAAACACAAAATGGGGGACTAAAGCAATGTCTGTGATAACCAGTACCGGAATTTCCAGGTAATCAGCAATTATTTGAGCACCGCCATAGCGGTTAGGCCAACTTGCTGTCATTGGCTCGGACATCAGTTCAACCTCATAATCACTCCAGCCATAACCAACGTATCTGTTCCAGTTGTCATTATCCCATAGATATTTCTGTATAGAAACAGGGAGTTCCGTTATGTGTTTGGACAGATACTTTCTCTTGGATGCGCAAGCCATGATTGTAATTTTCGACAGCAAGCGTTCATTACTAAGCAGAGACATAAATGAACCAAACAATGTTCCCCAGTGTAGCGTTTCGGTCTCAGGGAGACAATTAGCCAGTTCAAGCCACGAATCGCTATAATGATTAGCTGGATAATGAGAATGATCTGGTAGAGACAAACAGCGGTCGACAGCCTCGCAGGAGGCCAACCATAAGAGCGCCATACTTCGTTCCCTGTTTTCGCTGTATACGAGAAGGATTTTGTGCCAGTACAATCGACGAAGAACAGAAACAGAGCCTACGTCCTTCGGAACAGGTTGTTGCAGTGCATCCAGAGTGTTTCGAATGATAAGCGTATGATCAACAGGAACAGCTGCTCCCCCGCAATGCCTGTGTCGTTTCAAATTCCACCGGTCTCGTATCATTGTTAAGTTCACGGTAGCAATATCGATACCAATCTCTGATCCACTGCTAATTGCATGTCGTCGAATGTAGCGATGGAAATTCTCATTTCTGTTGGTTCCAACTCCCACTGGTAGATCACTAAACGAAAAGTAAAAGGAAATGAACACAATGACAAAGGCAATTGTTAAAAGCAAAAAAGAATAAATAATGAATAGGGAGCACACTAATAGGTTAATGGATACTGTCTATCGACAAAACTCAGATGTCTTTCTCTACATCTACAACAATTACACCAGTGTGTACGGCAGTTATCTGAATGCAGGAAGGGTGAGGCTCACTCTGTTTTCTTTCTCCCTTCAAATAAACTGTATTGTCAGAATAAATCTGTCTTTGCTTTCTTTCACTATGATCGAAATATTCCTAGTAACCTTCTGCCCCCAAAAAAAATCATTCAAATAATGACCAACACATGACGGAACCACCTTTGGAGGAACACAGTGTAGGATAGGCCTGCCAACGTAAGCAGATGTATTGTTTTGTTTGCCTATACTGACTATAACCTATGCGAAAATGAGACCAGCAGCAGAAAGGCAAAAAATCTAAAGGTATCTCCCGCACTGCTTTTGCTGCTTCTCTTCCAGTTATGTTGTATATTTTCGTTATATTTTTTTTACAAGATTTACCTTAAACAGTTGGACTGAATGTGAACCTCCACACGGTCGCATATTCCTTCAAATTTAGAGTTGACTACGGGCAACTGAGGACCGTCCTCTGGACCATACCGCTTATCTCGCCATTCTTGTCTAAACTTTCGAAAATTTTCAAGCATCTGGGAACGTGACGGCGTGGGAGCACGCCTATGACGTCCCCAATCAAACGGTTGCCGAAAAACTTTTCGAATAGCTAGAAGAAATTCGCCATACAAACGGTGAGTCTTAGACATGGCCTTTGAAATACGAGTAGTAATATGATACAAATCCTGACAAACGCGAACATCCGAACCGAGCAGTGCCATTAGTTTAGCACGAACAAGACAGCAAGAATCAGTTACAAAAATGAAAACAACGATTCCATGCTCCTTCATCTCTTTGGCGGCAGCTAAAAGACAGTCACCAATCTCGTCGTAGCTTGTCGTGGAACAGAGCTTAAGTCCTAAGACAACCCCAAAGCCGTCCAGAATTGTGAGGACACTATAGTAGCATCTGTTCCACAGTCCGTTCTCGGTGATCCCTACTGTTCGAACAAACTTGAATGTATGGTCTATTGAAATGAAATGGACACTGTGGGTGAATCTGAGACAAAAAGTGCAGTTTTTTAAACGGGCCCACTGATCATAGTTAAGAAGGAAATCGTAGCGAAACCACTGTCGTAAATACGTACGGGTAGGGAATTGAGTACCTTTGTAGTGATTGTCTTCATATGTTTCACGCACAAGATCCGCCAACTGAGCAATACTATTGATAGACCCGAACTTCCTCCTCAGATCTTTGATGAAGGATACGGATAAAGCTGAAGAATTCAATGGAACAAAAATAGGCGTTGAAAAAAAGGTTGCCTGGTAGCAAACAGAGAGATGGGTAGCAGCAACATCATGGCCTTTAGGGCTCCCCTCTGGACAATTATATTTGCGATATATTATGTAAATTGGTCCATTTATATCCCAGCATACCCTGGGAGGTCTGTCAGGACGTAAACCCCAACGGCCTAAACGTAAAGGGACACTGTGCTCATAGCACAGTATTTCTCCTTCATGACCACGTAAAGGATCCCACACAACACAAGTAACAGTTTCACCATTCAGACTGTATTCCCTGCGTTCGCCTGGCACTGCAAATTTAGCATTTTTGGGTAGAAGAGACCAGTCTACACCAGTACGCTTGTCTACTGGCATAGCATAAATACAAACCACAGTACACTGAAAAAAAAAATTAAATAAGCTTGCTAATTGCACAAACAATGAAAAGAAGAGAACGGCACAAAAAAACAATATATGAAATGCACAATACAATAAAACAAAAGGATCAAATGCAGACTAGCTGGACTAAAAGGAAAAGAATACTCGCTCGCCTTCAGACAAAGCTACATAATTTTAGTATTTTTCTTTTTATTTTGAAGATAAATGACATTGTCACCTTGCCAGTAAAGTTGGCTATGGATAGTGAAACTCTTTAAAAAATGCAAACAAACACAGAGTTGAAAAACATAATAATAACAAAAATTACAAATAACCAGGTTTAGAACTACACAGCAGAAGATGTAGACAGAGATAAGAAAAACAGACTGACAGAAAACTTTTAGTAACAGAACTAATAGTTAGACAAAATGAAAAAAGTAAAGCCGCTACGAATAGGAAAAGGAACAGGCAAAACAAATAACTAAGGAACACACTTCTGTCCACTAATAATCTTGAACCACATGAAAGGACCATAAGGATCATCCTTAGCCTCCTGCTGTGCCTGTAGGCAGCTTCTCCCATGACACCGCCACTGATAGCAGAAGTTTTCACGCTGTATAAGAAGAAATGGATGGTTACTACGATGGTCACGACGAAGAAAGGGACAATAATGATACTTTTTGAAGGAGGCACAGATAAGACCAGAAAAAACTTTCAACCTCCGCACCTCGTAACCGGGACAAATGATAGCCAAATCACGATCAATACGCTTCACTTCGGACTCTGTGAGAGTAAACCCATCATGTGACCATGAGAGCTGATTTGACGGAAAACTAGGGCCAGAGGATAAGGGAGTAGTCGGAAAACCCGTGGAAGTGCTAGGCATTGAATTAGACGTTGAAGGGAAATCGGCAGAAGTGTGTTGTGAAGTCACTGAAACAGTCACTGCACAGGTGCTGTTGTTATTGTTGTCCGTTGTCGTGACAGTTTTTTCCTGTTCCGGCTTGTTTCTGTACGCTGCCTTTCCAGAGAGTGCAAACAGTTTGCAACAGTATTCAGTTGATGTAACTTCGGAAAATGTACTATTTGTAGTTTGGCTGCGACAGTCGCAACTATATATGCCGACTAGGCTTTCTTTTATGCGTTGGTATGTAGATGTTGTACTGGATCCATCGATACGCAGAGGGCGCCAAGACGATCGTTTGGATGATAGAGCAATACGGAAATTTTGATTAGTAGAATACACAGCTGAATCCCAAATTCGCAAGCCTTCTGGAATCCTGGATTCGTTATCTTTGAGAAATCTCCCGACGGCTGTAGAGTTGCTGAAAACTGTAACGCCAGAGTCAACGAAGTGGTAGCTGATTTTGTATGGATCTGTAGCACATAAGACAACAAAGTTCACATCGGCCTTTTGAAGTCCTAAGGTATTAACAAGTAGCCATTCCATCCTGCGCTGTAACGCTTTGATTCTACGCTCGTAGTCTTCTCTCTCCTTGTCATCGGATGTCGCCTTGTCAATGTCCAAATAAAATTTGCATTTACGGTTAGATGGAAGAATTTCATAGAAATGTCTATATGAGACTGGAATTTCCAAGTAAAGATGAATGAAATGCTTAATTTCGCAAACAAGATAGAATCTTGCACCTTATGAACCAATCTCACATGAAGTTAGAGAAGTAAAGCAAGTGTGGTAACTGTCATGGGCATGTAAGGCAGGTAACAATTTACGGTATAACAGCAAAGGATTTGTACGAGGACAGTTGCAGGAATATCTGACGCGCGTATCTATGTCTCTTAGAATTCTATCCATTGTCAAGACCGTTCCCCTTTATAACGACTTCTAAAATCAGAAAAATATTATGAGAGTTGCACACTATAGACAGATATTGTAAGGAAGAGATTCAGAGAGAGGGGATCACTAGATCAAAGAATAAAATGTAAAACAGAATCGAAGATGAAATCCTTCCAAGATAGACGAATCTGAACGGGATAGAAAGAAGACAGAGACCTACAACAGAGATAAAAGAGGACACAACGATGAGAACAGAAATGACTCAGGCGGAGAGAGGAGTTAAGAGAAGAGGCAGAAGATAATTTAGGAACATGAGAGAAAAGGGACAGTGAAGACACAGTGAGAGAGACAGAGAAGTGAGAGGACACAGGCTAACAAAAAAGACA
This sequence comes from Trissonchulus latispiculum, assembly GCA_030248195.1. Lineage (NCBI taxonomy): Eukaryota > Metazoa > Nematoda > Enoplea > Enoplida > Ironidae > Trissonchulus > Trissonchulus latispiculum. Next base: position 168,381 of record JASAND010019109.1, read on the forward strand.
GGCAAACAGACTAAGATAAAAAAGGGAGAAATACAGAGACAGTCATACACATAGCAAAGATTAGAGTAATATTTTTTGTTAAATGAGTGTCCTTAAAGAATATATTTTTAACAAAGTTTTCCATATGACAATAAATAAAACTATTGCGGCTGTTTAGTTTAAGAGAAATTTTGATAGGAAATAGACAAAACTTATTCTTTGTTGTATGTCAGTTTTGTCTTTGCAATCATGAAATCTGATTATGGTATGCTGAAAAAAATTATATATAACTGGCTTGCTTTCTCATAGTGGTATTCTCACTTTTATGATCTCAGCGCAGATTATGACTTTTATTTGGCACTTTTATGCGTAAGCTCAAATTAATTTTTGAGCTTATCAACTGCAGAAGAAAATAAGAAACCGCCCATCCAAAGTGAAAAGGAAGGAATATTTTAGATAATAATAATAACAGGATTTATCAGAAAGTCTACTGCTAACGACGTTTTATATACTTTAATTTATCGTTATCTTTATATAAGAAGCATTAATAAATTTTGCTGAAACAGGATAAGTGACAATTACTGACAACATTGATTAGTTTAGGACATTTTCTATGACTGAAAACTTTTCACCTGTTTTTTTAATGACTGCTGTAATAGAAAATTTGGATAGAATAGATTTACAAAAACAAAACACAACAGAGTATTATATAGACGTAGGAGAGTGATCAAAACTAACGAATACGTTTAGTGATAAAGAAAAACCGAAACACAATCTCACGGAAGTGAAGAAAACAGTGGAGTCTCCCTCCTCTCCTAGTATGTAATCCTCCTCCCGTCAATGTTGTTAAATAGCCACAGTTTCACAACGCGCTGAAGCATGTTTTAGTAAGAGATTTTTATGGAACAGAAAAAGAATAGCAAGAACACACAAAAGTCGTAGACTTAAACTGACGGCTCAAGTCATTGTATATAGCTATTTTTCCAGCTCTAACTTTTTTTATAAGCCGAAATCGTCCAAAAAGAAAAGTCTTTTATTACTGATCAGAAATTCTCTCGTTTCCCCCCCCCGGGGGGCGCACTCTCCCATTCTCCCAACCCGCCCTTTCCTATTTTTTCTCCCCAGTCACACCTATAGCCTTTTAGATACACCTTTTCGATGTTGGAGGAATATTAAGCGGAGACATAGCTGACCAGACAAACACTACTCCGTCAAGAGTTGGTATTCAGTAACTGGAACAGAGGACAAAAATGAGACCAGAGAATTAAAAAAGAAAAAAAGGCCACGCAAAGGGAAATGGAAGGAATATTTTAGATAATAATACTAATAGAAGTTATCTGAAAGCTGTGACGAAAAGTGACGAATACGTTTAGTGACAAAGAATAACCGAAAGACAATCACAAGGAAAAATTTGAAAGTGAACAAAACAGTGCAGTCTCCCTCCTCTCCTAGTTTGTTACTCTCCTCCCGTTAATGTTGTTAAATAAACAAAGTTTCAGAACGCGCTTAAGGATGTTTTAGTAACAGATTTTTATGGAACAGAAAAAGAACAGCAAAAACATATAAAGTCATAGATTGTAACTGACGGGCAAAGTCATTCTATATAGCTATTTTTGCAGCTGAGACAATTATAAGTGAATATCTGACCAAAAAAAAAGGTCTCTTAATAATGAGCAAAAATTATCTCGTGTCCCCCGACACGGATTTTTACGAGGACAGTTGCAGGAATATCTGACGCGCGTATCTATGTCTCTTAGAATTCTATCCATTCTGAAGACCGTTCCCCTTTATAACGACTTATAAAATCAGAAAAATATTATGAGAGTTGCACAGTATAGACAGATATTGAAAGGAAGAGATTCAGAGAGAGGGGACCACTAGGTATGGAAGATGAAATACTTGCAACAGAGACGAATCAGAAAGGGATAGAAAAAAGTCAGACACCTACAACAGAGACACACGAGGACACATCGATGAGAAAAGAAAAGACTGAGACGGAAAGAGGAGGAAAGAGAAGAGGCAGAACATAATTTAGGAACATGAGAGAAAAGGGACAGTGAAGACACAGTGAGAGAGAGAGAGGTGAGAGGACACAGGCTAACAAAAAAGACAGGCAAACAGACTAAGATAAAAACAAAAAAGGGAGAAAAACAGAGACACTCATACAGATAGCAAAGATTAGAGTAATATTTTTTGTCAAATGAGTGTCATTACAGAATATATCTTTAACAAAGTTTTCCATAAGACAAAAACCAAAACTTTTGCGGCTGTTTAGTCTAATAGAAATTTTGATAGGAAATCGACAAAACTTATTCTTTGTTATATGTGAGCTTTGTCTTTGCAATCATGAAATCTGATTATGGTATGCTGCAAAAAATAATATATAACTGGCTTGCTCTCTCATAGTGGTATTCTCATTTTTATGATCTCAGCGCAGATTATGACTTTTATTTGGCACTTTTATGCGTAAGCTCAAATTAATTTTTGAGCTTATCAACTGCAGAAGAAAAAGAAACCGCCCATCCAAAGTGAAATGGAAGGAATATTTAAGATAGTAATAATAATAGAATGTATCAGAAAGTCTACTGCTAACGACGTTTTATATACTTTAATTTACCGTTTTGTTTATAAAAGAAGCATTAATAAATTTTGCAGAAACAGAAAAACTATCAATTACTGACGACATTGATTAGTATTGTACATTTTCTATGACACAACACTTTTCACCTGGAGTTTTTAATTACTGCCGTAACAGAAAATTTGGTTAGAACTGATTTACAAAAACAAAACACAACAGAGTATTATATAGACGTGGGAGTTACCCTCCTCCCGTCAATGTTGTTAAATAGCCACAGTTTCACAACGCGCTGAAGCATGTTTTAGTAAGAGATTTTTATGGAAGAGAAAAAGAACAGCAAGAACATAAAAAAGTCATAGTCTGAAACTGTCGGGTAAAGTCATTGTTTATAGCTATTTTTCCAGCTCAAACTTTTTTATAAGCCGAAATCAGACAAAAAGAAAAGTCTTTTATTACTGAGCAGAAATTCTCTCGTTTCCCCCCCCCCCATCTGGGGGCGCACTCTCCCCTTCTCCCAACCCGCCCTTTCCTAGTTTTTCTCCCCAGTCACACCTATAGCCTTTTAGATACACCTTTTGGATGTAGGAGGGATATTAAGCGGAGACATCGCTGACCAGACAAAAACTAGTCCGACAAGAGTTGGTGTTCAGTGACTGGAAGAGGAAAAAAAAGAGACGGGACAAATAGAAGTGGACAAAACGATGAACTCTTCCCTGTTTCTTTCTAAGTTCCTCTCTTTCCTTTTAATGTTCTTAAAGAACAAAAGTTTCACGACGCGCTAAGATCAGAGGTTTAAGTTAACAAGAAAAGAGCTATTGAAATAAGATATAGAATAAATAAAAGAAATACATTACTATTTCGCATTTCATGAGTAAACTAAACTAATCTCGACTGCTGTATTTTGCTGCACTACTAATCTTTACTTCCCTAACTTAAGTAAACAAGTTAAAAAGCCCTTTTATTTCAAAAAATGCAGACATCGTTACATACAGTCGCAGGCAGTACAAACAAAATCAGACACAAAGCAACTACACTCTGCAAATGTGGAGTACAGCAGAAATATTTAACCATCAATTGTTTGGTTACAGACAGCTGATTTTGAGTGTTTAAATGCAGCAAAAGCTTTTGCGCTGTAAGTTTTCCCGTATTTTTTTCGTGCTTGTCATTCTATCATTATAACTCATGCTTCAAAAACGAAAACAAAACAGAGAAAAGGTTAACGGAAACAGAAAAATATTATCATAACAGAGTAAACGTAGGCAATACAGTTGGGGAGGAGTTATGTTACAAAACACTGTATAATATAGCGACATTACAGTTGGCAAACTAAACGCCTTCAGACACATAAAAGTAAAACTGGTAATGTTGACATATGCATGTTATTCTTTAATAGAATTTATTGTTACATTTAACGGACAAACTAAATCCACACGACGGAAACAGGGAACGCTTGATCATTTTTGAAATAGTACGCCTTCGTGCAATAAAAAAGAATACCCATAACGCTCAAATATGATCCTCATCGTATCAAACAAGCCTGAACATTTAAGATAAAACATAAACTGCAAAATCTGGCAAATAACGGACGGTGGAAACAAGTGCAATATATTTACAGCAGTCAATACAAAAACAGCACAATGAGCATCTTCAGACAGCTGGCACGCGTTTGCTTGTATTATTCTAATAATTTTTTTATCAACGGTATTAAAGTAATTCAACACATGATGACAAAACAGTAAGAAAAGAAAGCACTTCAACAGGACGCTGAGCAGTACAGTGATAAAATCATATCAAAAAGAAAGAAATACTTACACACAAACAGAGCGACAGGTTGCAGCGACAACAAAAACAAAAGTGAAGCATCAAATGAAACACATATATCTGCAGGGACAGATGAGAGCGGTAATGTAGAGAAAAAGGAAATCAATCAGATCGATTTTGTGCGGAAATTTAGGCATTGTTCATTTTATGGCGAAATAACGCGTTAAATTTAAGTTAATCTTTCATGTTTTAAGAGACAGATTCTGACAATTTAAATATATATGATGATGGAAAACTGCGCGAATTACCAAACGTATGCAAAACAAAATCTATACAGCGACATAAACAAGACAACATAAAAATTACTTAAAATAAAAAAGACCAGCGATCAAAACAAGATAAAAGCAACACAAACTTAACGAACATATAAAAGGCACGCAACATAAGAGCAAGACGAATTCGACCTAGGATAAAATAGAACCCGAAAAGATACCGAATCGATAACACTGTAACAGTTAAGATTAAATTCACCAACTAACAAACAGATATACTAACGTTTAAGTACGTACGAAAGACACAAACGAATGAAGGCAACACACTTGATAGGCGTTAAATTGACATTGAGCAATGAAGCAAAAAAGGCTGATACATTAAAACCAAATTTCGCAAACAAAACATTCACTCTCAGCAGATGTGGTGCAGTTTCGCTTTTAGTCATAGGAAGAACGGAAAACGAAGAAATTAAAGCTGGACTGCTTTACCTATTTTAGTTAGCCAGATATTGTAGAATAGAAACAAGAGTACACACAAGACATAAACGGAGAAGCGTAAAAGAACATCAGCATGAGCACGGGCAACAGAAGACAAACACGTTCACATAAATGCCTTCATCCGAGCAAACCTTCACATGCTTATGATATAAAAGCCTTACAGAACAGACAACACTTCGGTTTAAGCCTGTGTCACAGCGTTACGCAATTCTACATACATATCATCAGACAAAGCAAAACTTTCAGTTTCCGCATGAGTAGTCATGGTTACAGACAGAGTATAACAAACTTCATTATAGTGAACAACGCCTAGCGGACTGTCACTTTTACGAACAAAAAGAAAACTGTCACTGTTCTCATCATCTTCATCCTTTCCACCAGAAACAAACGGGACACTGCTGGACTCCTGGAAGTATTGAATAATATATTTTTCTGTATTTTGTCGTCGTTTCGTGATGACAGCAAGCCAGTTCTGATTTCCCTGCTGACCAGATTTTCTAACTGCAACAACAGTATCCAAAGGCAACTTTTTCTCGTGGTCATATTTGTAGGCTGCTGCCCCGTTCTCTCCTACAATAGCCGGATTCTCAGGTTCATTTGGAGGATCAGAAAGAGGAGCAGGCGGTGCAGAACCTGCAGGAAGGTCTGAGGGCGGAACAGAACCAGCAGGAAGGTCTGATGGTGATGGAGACAAAGGAACTGCCGGAGACAGTGGTGGCGTTTGCCGCTCCGTGGCTGCTGCTTTGTTTTCAGGACCTTCAGGAAGCGACGGACGGCGAGATCCTTGTAAAACATCCTTCGGATTAGTGCTGGTGGTTGAATGACGCTGTGAAGATGTCTGCTCTGGACTTATCTGTTGGACGTTTCCGTTTGTCGCTTGTTTTTTCTGTTCACCGTTCTCCTGTTTATTGGATAACATAACACTGGGTGGACTGTCGCAGACGGAAGGAACAGACAAGGATGCTAAAAGAGAAGATCGAACCATAAGCATAACAAATAAATAACAGACGAAATATAAAACGTTAATTTTCTCTGGCATAGGAAGAGCAACCTCAAACAAAGAATTATGGTAACAAATTTCAGCTACAGAAGAAAAAATTACCAGCAGCCATATTCTCAGCACTAAGTATAGTTGTGCCACCTTCAACGGAACGAGCAGTTTGAGGAAATGCAGCTGGCACGGATGGTTTAGCTGTTGTTCCTATAAAAAAGACGTTACAAGAACAGTGTTGACGAAGGCTAACGCAGATAATGAATTAAACGTTAACAACATGCAAAATAAAAGCAAAGGCAGACAACGCATCAATAGGAAATAACAGGCAAAATTAAATACGACAATTTCCTGTCGCATATGTCATGGAAACACAAACATTACCAAATAATAAAGATAAAGAGTTACAGCGAGAGAAAGTTAAATTACCAGTAACCATATTCTCAGCTGTAAGTATAGTTGTGCCTAAACCAACTGAAGATCCAGAGTGAGAGATAGAAGCTGCCACAGAAGATTTAGCTGTTTTCCCTACAGCAAAGACATTAGAACAAATGAATTAACAACAGCAATAGCAAAGACAGCAAAACAAGTTAATAACAGACAAAATAGAAAACGTTAAAATTCTGTGCCACTAGAATAGCAAAGAGAGACGAAGGAAAAAGGTAACGTGTTACAGTTACAGAAAAAAAATTACCAGCAGTCATATTCTTAGGAGTACGTGTAGTTGCCGGTGCAGCTGGAGAAGGACCATATTGACGGATAGAACCAAGCACAGAAGATTTTGCCGTTGTCCCTATAAGAAAGACAAAACAAGAAAACTAATAATGAAAAAAAGAGCATAAACTAGCTCAGTTTTCCTTTGGTCATTTGTAGCCAGAGGCGGACAATCGTCAACATAGCTGAGCATTTAAATTTCATGTAGCTGACTCGCTCGACTAAAACGTGAAGAATCACGGCTTGATCTTGTATGTCTGCGAGACGACGTGTAATCCTGATATGCATATCCATCTGACTAAAAATCAAACTGATATAGGGAGAGTATAATTGTTCCTCAGAGACTGTTGGTATACGTTCACGCGTACCTTGAACAGACGGTATGGGCCGGACGTCGTTTAGGTTCTGTACACGTACTAGGTGCTTAATCAAAAAAAAATTAATAAGAGAAGTTCCTAAAAATTAATCTTCCCCTGCAAAACAAGAGGCGTCCTCCACCCTCAAGCTGGCCTGGGGGAAAGTAACCATGAAACTTTCCCCCTCACCGAAAATTTTGTTTAGCAAAAAGGCGCAGTAGCATAATTTCCAAAAAAAGTTAACAGATAACAAGACACTTAATTTTAAAAATAAACATCGTTAATTAAATAGAAGACCTGATTGATTCGTAACGGTAGCGACAGAAGGATGCTGTGATGGTGTTGATGAGAGCAAAATAGATTGACCTGGTTGTGCAGGAGGAGGAGGAGGAGGTTTTGTAGTAGGAGTAGGAGAAACAGTAGCCTGAGGAGTAGGAACACAAGTTATGCCTAGAAAAAAAAGACAAAGAGATAAGCATACAAAGACTTATTCAGAAATACTAACAACTAAAACATTCAAACTTTGTGTCCTGATACAGGTATCATCTGCGCAACATAGCAAATGAAAGAAACGCTAGTGAACGAAACACTAAATATTTAACTTCAGATGTGCTAATATAGGGAGACTACAATTGATTCTCATAGACTGTTGATATACGTACACCCGTACCGTGAACAGACGGCATAGGCCAGACGTCGTTTAGGTTCTGAACGTAGACTGATGCCGTCGGTCGGAGAGGAAACCTACGTACTACGTGCTTGTCCCAAAGAAAATTTATCATACCATAATCTAAAAATTTATCTTCCCCCGCAAAACAAGAGTCGCCCTTCCAACAAGCGGGCCTGGATGGAAAAGAAACCATCAATCTTCTCTCCCTCAGAGAAAATTTTATTTAGCAAAAAGCAAGACTAGCACAATTTGCAGAACAGATAACACATGTCAAGAAACAACTTAAATAATTTTAAAATAAACATCGTTGATTAATAAGAATACCTGATTGCTTGGTAAGGGTAGCGACAGTAGGATGCTCTGATGGTATTGATGTGAGCAAAATCGTTTGACCAGCTTGTGCAGGAGGAGCAGCAGATTTTGTAGTTGGAGTAGGAGAAACAGTAGCCTGAGGAGTAGGGCAACAAGTTAAGCCTGGAAAAAATAATATACAACGACATAAGCGTACAAATAATTAAACATAAACATGAAAGACTAAAAAGTACGAACTCTGTGTCCTGCTATAGGTATGATCTGCGTAACATAGCAAATGAAAGTTGCGCTATCGAACGAAACACTAAATATTTTACTTAACATGTGCTGCTAACAAAGAACCAAAGAAAACAAACCAATGCTTTACAAGAATCACTAAAATCAGTATAAAACAATAAACTGTAAGAGTAATAGAAACGTAATAAATTATACAGATAAGACTAGACAATCGTCAACATTACCAGCCGCAATTGTCACGACTGCTGTCTTTACAGAGTCGTGCCCAAACGGGGCTTCTACTAGAGCCTGAGATTTCGATCGAGAGACCTGAGGAGGACGTAGAACAGTTTCGGCTAAAAAAATAAAAATATTAAATGAGATGCGGTTAATATATTTAAATATAAAACAAACAAATGGAAAGAGGAAAAAAGAGTAAAAAAAGACAAAAGTATAGCAACGAGAGATCAATCAGCATTCTTTGTTAAACGCAAAATAAAAAATACCATTTGGAAAAGGATTGAAAGTCAGTGACACAAGCGGTGAATCAATTGAAGTCATGGAAGCAGGGAGATCCCCCTGGTTATGAGACGTAATAGCCACTGAAGCGGCAGGAGAAACCTGAGGATAATGCGGCATCGGCGACGGGGGGAATAAGGATCTGCCTACAAAAATATAACATTAAAACTAACAACGAACAGTGTCAACTATGAAAACCATTAACACAAAATAATTTGTAATGAGGACGAGAACAACTGAGGAAAAAAAAAGGAACAAAAACCAAACAGCGCACAAACTATGAAAAGGAGGTATATATTCTAAGCTTACCTTCCCCAGTAATCTCTTCATTTCCGTTAGGCTGATCATTGATAATGTCATCCGTCTGCCTAATTTTCTTCTCTGTGACGCTTCCGGTAGTCTTCTGTGGAGTTTCAGATTTTCCTAAGCAATAGGTTGTTTCTACAATTACACTGACACAAACATTTCCAGAAACATGGTGGAACTGGCACTAAATATTTGAAAACACTGCAACAGGTCGAACAACATACATGTGAATTGAGCAAGAAGCGTTAGCCGAAAACAAAGACAAGATCTGGAAGAAATTAACTGTGTTTGCACATAAAAGAAGCTGTGTCTCTGTTGCTTCTGTATTAGATGAGAGACTGTCTGTTTCATTAAATTGCATCGTCTGTCTCGTTTCACCTATTATGTCATTATACAAAATGTTACATGGAACTTACTGCGCCGCTTTAGCGTCAAAGTTGGAGGCGTCCTGTTCTCTGGTTTCATGTCAGGCACATTTCCAGCACTTATTGACGAGACCGCTTTTGCCACAACCTCATCACATGTTTGACCTATTCGTTTTTCTTTCTCCCGATCTTGTTCAGCTAAAAAAAAATAATAGTTGTAGATCACACATTAATTAGAGCCAGGCAATGTCGTATATCGACCATTTGAAGAAGGATACGCTAATGTGATACCAAAAAATAAGCATAATTAAGCTAAATTCCATACTTAGGTATTCCACGAAACATAAGCCAAAAAAAAGAAGAAAACAACTGTTTCAAATATACTCTTGTCGTCATCATTTTCATCACTCAGAATGTCAATCATCTCAACATCAGGAGAACCGTCTTGGTCTTCTGAGTAGCTGATGACTTTACTTCGTACACGTAAACCTCCGCCTGGCGTTCTGGTACGAGGAGATGATGACGAACCAGGAGAAAAAGGCGGCTCCGACTCTTCTTTCACCGTGTACTTTTCGGACTGCTTTGCCTTTCTTTCGCTCCGTCTGCCTTGACTAGATGATGGCATGCAGTTTTTTGCAATCTGCTCTCTCGCCGCCTCTTTGAGCTTCTGCTTTTTCATTTGTTCGGCAATCATTTCCTCCGGCTTCAATCCCTCAGCTGATGTCATCTGGCGGCCCTTCTGCTTTGGTCCCTCAGATTGTGCTGCTCGCGAACCTCTACGAGACTGCTCAGCTTTACTGTTTTCATGGCTGCTCAAATCTTTGGCGTCTGAAATTATGTATGTATACTTTTTTATCCGTATGCTTTCTTTCTGTACTAGTAAGGGTGTCTATTCCCCCCATCCCCTAATCAATCTCTTGTCAGAGATATTACAATACTAGGTTATCGGAGGTTTTTGTTTTTGAGAATAAATAAAAAAAAGGACGACGTACCAAACAGACAATGCTAATATAGATAAATGAGAATGAAGAAACAGAAACAAACTTCTACGGTTCCATTACTTCTTAGCAAAATCGTCCTCTCATTACCCAATCCGTCCTTATCATCTGCTGTTTCATTTTGTGCAGCATTGTTGTCCTTCATGACAGTATCGGACGCCGGACTGCTTTCAATCTGCTGCAGCTGTTTATTTCCTGAAATAACAAACAGGATAAAACGAATTTCGTAAAAACAAACAATAAACATAGTGAGATATAAGTTAATTGATATATACTTACACATCGCTGCTATGAAGACGTCGTATACTATGGATAGGCGTATAGTTACTTCATATATACGTACTTACCGCTTCTATGAATCTGTCGTCTGAGCTTGACAATTTCTTCATCTGATAGCACTAAATGAAAAGTATAAATAACAGTTACAAAACGTCAGGTTAGTAGGATATTTTTGACTGGTAGGGGGCGGGGCAAAGATCATTAGTTACTGTTCTCCGTGTAAAATTCGCCAAAACCACAAATTTTGGCACATTTTTGCCTAATCATCTTTCCTCTACTGAAAATTCCCCTCCCCCCTCCCGGGACCAGGGGGGGGCGCGTCGAAGGCCCCCCACAAAAAAATCAAATACCCTGTTTATTGTGTCTGAGACCTTTTCGTATATGTAATTTACAAATCTACTGTAAAATAAATAACCGCGGTATCAGAATATTCCGTAATGCGGGTACTCATATACAATCAACATACTTACTCTGCATAAATAGAGATAATCAGATTATGATAACTCATGGGTATGTTCAAAACTATTTCGTTTGTTGATCGCGGTTTCAAAATATTCCAGAAACCCAGAAAACAAGGAAAAACAAAATAACAGTTCATACATAGGATTATTGAACTGATGACAATTCAGCGAACTAACCAAAACTATTCCGTTTCGTGACTGCACAACAGAAATTCAGAAGTCTAGTGCAAACACGTGCAGATTTCGCAGCTGTAACGACATTCTCATGAGCAAACCAGCCAGCGTCCATTCTTCACCTCCGGAATATGTAGGACAAACATCACAGCAGTGGTTATCTGTAAGCTCATCTGAAACATTAAAATGGTATAAGGTCGTGCCATCTATAAGGGAACATCAGCGCATTGATACATGACGACATATCAGTAGGAGACATTGTTTAGATAATCTCTACGACAACTTTCGTGTGGCGCAAAATACGCATAAGCGTAGTATATCTTGTCACATTCATATAGATTACAAGTTACTGTCCGTTCAAGTAATATAGTAAAAGCGAACTTTAAAATGAAATGGAAGATATGCAATGAACGCTAGGGGGAACATGACAATAATGCTTCTCCTACCAACACTGAATAAGAATCCATTATCAGTTTCCATAGGTGTTAGGAAAGGAACTGTTATCGCAGCATCTTTAATTATAGGATCATCTAATGACTTAGGCACCATTATGGTTTCACCGCACAAAGAAACTGGTTTTCTGCAGCGACGATGAGCAATTTCTATTGTGTCTGTCTGTGACAGGCCAGCAGCATTATTCTTTTGATCGCTTTCCCCTGAGGGCTGCGTTTTCTCAGCTGGTCTGTTAGATGCGTCACCTCGTTCCGTTGTTGTTAGTCTTTCTTCCAAATCATCATTGCGCTCAGTTGTTTCATCTATATATAGGCGGCGCTCCTCATCTGGAGAGCTACAGGATGTTCGCGAATCATCATTTGCCATAATGTTACAGTAACACTTTCTTTGGCTGAAAACATTTGCGTATACGTATCATAAGCAGGGTAGGCATATGTTAAGAACAGAATATGACAGAAAAAGCAAATGAGACCGCGTCCCGACTGCAGATTTTCCGCCCCCGTCCCGACTTCCCATGGTAGATATTTTAAACAAGGTTATACACGATTGGTGATTTCACCGGTAGGGGACGGAACATGGTCGTCTGATCCCAAAAAGAGAAAAAGAAAAAATAAATTCGTTATATTATGTTTAGTGGGTTGTCCCCACCACGAATTTTGCACGTTACGTAGCTCCCCCTTTTTTCGGTTTATCAACGCAATTCTAAAATTCGACACCTAATTTTGTCCACTATATTTCCTCTCAAATGTAAACGCAGTATGCGTTGGTGATAAAAAATTTGTTTCCAACAAGGCGCTCTCACATTTTGATGTTTTTTTTGACAAATCAGATATCCCCCCAAAATTTTTAAGAATGGTCCTCTGACCCAGAAAAGTGAACAAGAATAGATTAAATTCGTTATATCATATTTAGTGAGTTGTCCCTACGTGGACGACCCTTTGTCACAAACCTCTTCCGTTTTTTTATTCCGCACATGACCCCAAGTTTTTCGGCGGCCCCCCCCCCAAATTTCAGATAATTAGACGTTCAAATCCCCCAAAAAAAACCCACACAGTCGTACATCTTTCCCCTCAAATTTTCATGTTCCCCCCACAAATTTTTGGACAAAAACTGACAAAAAAAACCATTTTTGACTAAGAGTGAGAAAAAAACATAATTTAGTTATTTTAAGGGTGGACGATCCTCTCTCACAAGGGGTCTGGGGGTCGGAGTCCCCCAGAAGCTGAGAACTTTTTCTATATCGTGAGCTTCGTGTAATTTTTACAGAGCATTTGTTGAAATAACAAGAATATTTAAGGCGCTGTGTTTGTTTATGCACCTAAATAATGCAGAAGGTGGTCAAAGTTGACCAAATGGGGTAATTTGTACTCTTTTTTTTAGTGTGAAACACTCAGTATAATGGTATAATACACATATTTTGGACGATCCTCTGTCAGAAACCCTCATTTTAAAAGTCTAGAACTAATTTTGTCCACTATGTTTCGTCTCAAATGTAAACACAATATGCATGTCTGATAAAAAATTTGTGTCTGACAAGGCGCCCTCAGATTTCCCCCAGGGGTAGGGGACGGAACATGGTCGTCTGATCCCAAAAAGAGAAAAAGAAAAAATAAATTCGTTATATTATGTTTAGTGGGTTGTCCCCACCACGAATTCTGCACGTTACGTAGCTCCCCCTTTTTTCGGTTTATCAACGCAATTCTAAAATTCGACACCTAATTTTGTCCACTATATTTCGTCTCAAATGTAAACGCAGTATGCGTTGGCGATAAAAAATTTGTTTCCAACAAGGCGCTCTCACATTTTGATTTTTTTTTTTTTACAAATCAGATATCCCCCCAAAATTTTTAAGAATGGTCCTCTCACCCAGAAAAGTGAACAAGAATAAATTAAATTCGTTATATCATATTTAGTGAGTTGTCCCTACGTGGACGACCCTCTGTCACAAACCTCCTCCGTTTTTTTATTCCGCACATGACCCCAAGTTTTTCGGCGACCCCCCCCCCCCAAATTTCAGATAATTAGACGTTCAAATCCCCCCCAAAAAAACCCACACAGTCGTACATCTTTCCCCTCAAATTTTCATGTTCCCCCCACAAATTTTTGGACAAAAACTGACAAAAAAACCATTTTTGACTAAGAGTGAGAAAAAAACATAATTTAGTTATTTTAAGGGTGGACGATCCTCTCTCACAATGGGCCTGAGGGCTAAGGCGCTGTGTTTGTTTATGCACCTAAATAATGCAGAAGGTGGTCAAAGTAGACCAAATGGGGTAATTTGTACTCTTTTTTTTAGTGTGAAACACTCAGTATAATGGTATAATACACATATTTTGGACGATCCTCTGTCACAAACCCTCATTTTAAAAGTCTAGACCTAATTTTGTCCACTATGTTTCGTCTCAAATGTAAACACAATATGCATGTCTGATAAAAAATTTGTGTCTGACAAGGCGCCCTCAGATTTCCCCCCCCCTGCAAAATTTCACAAATTGTGCCAAAAGGGCTTAGAAGGTGGTCAAAGTAGACCAAATGGAGTAATTTGTACTCTTTTTTTTAGTGTGAAACACTCAGTATAATGGTATAATACACATATTTTGGACGATCCTCTGTCACAAACCCTCATTTTAAAAGTCTAGACCTAATTTTGTCCACTATGTTTCGTCTCAAATGTGGGGGGTAATTTGTACTCTTTTTTTTTAGTGTGAAACACTCAGTATAATGGTATAATACACATATTTTGGACGATCCTCTGTCACAAACCCTCATTTTAAAAGTCTAGACCTAATTTTGTCCACTATGTTTCGTCTCAAATGTAAACACAATATGCATGTCTGATAAAAAATTTGTGTCTGACAAGGCGCCCTCAGATTTCCCCCCCCCCTGCAAAATTTCACAAATTGTGCCAAAAGGGCTTAGAAGGTGGTCAAAGTAGACCAAATGGAGTAATTTGTACTCTTTTTTTTAGTATGAAACACTCAGTATAATGGTATAATACACATATTTTGGACGATCCTCTGTCACAAACCCTCATTTTAAAAGTCTAGACCTAATTTTGTCCACTATGTTTCGTCTCAAATGTGGGGGGTAATTTGTACTCTTTTTTTTTAGTGTGAAACACTCAGTATAATGGTATAATACACATATTTTGGACGATCCTCTGTCACAAACCCTCATTTTAAAAGTCTAGACCTAATTTTGTCCACTATGTTTCGTCTCAAATGTAAACACAATATGCATGTCTGATAAAAAATTTGTGTCTGACAAGGCGCCCTCAGATTTCCCCCAGGGGTAGGGGACGGAACATGGTCGTCTGATCCCAAAAAGAGAAAAAGAAAAAATAAATTCGTTATATTATGTTTAGTGGGTTGTCCCCACCACGAATTCTGCACGTTACGTAGCTCCCCCTTTTTTCGGTTTATCAACGCAATTCTAAAATTCGACACCTAATTTTGTCCACTATATTTCGTCTCAAATGTAAACGCAGTATGCGTTGGCGATAAAAAATTTGTTTCCAACAAGGCGCTCTCACATTTTGATTTTTTTTTTTACAAATCAGATATCCCCCCAAAATTTTTAAGAATGGTCCTCTCACCCAGAAAAGTGAACAAGAATAAATTAAATTCGTTATATCATATTTAGTGAGTTGTCCCTACGTGGACGACCCTCTGTCACAAACCTCCTCCGTTTTTTTATTCCGCACATGACCCCAAGTTTTTCGGCGACCCCCCCCCAAATTTCAGATAATTAGACGTTCAAATCCCCCCCAAAAAAACCCACACAGTCGTACATCTTTCCCCTCAAATTTTCATGTTCCCCCCACAAATTTTTGGACAAAAACTGACAAAAAAACCATTTTTGACTAAGAGTGAGAAAAAAACATAATTTCGTTATTTTAAGGGTGGACGACCCTCTGTCACAAACCCCCTCCCTTTTTTTAATACTCTCATGTCCACTAATTTTTCGGCTGCCCCCCCCCTCCCAAATTTCAGATAATTAGACGTTCAAATCCCCCCCAAAAAAACCCACACAGTCGTACACCTTTCCCCTCAAATTTCCATGGCCCCCCCACAAATTTTTGGACAAAAACTGAAAAAATACTTTTTAGACTAAGAGTGACAAAAAAACATAATTTCGTTATTTTAAGGGTGGACGATACTAAGCCTTTTGCGATTTCAGCGGTAGGAGACGAAGTCTGTTCCTCTCACCCAGAAAAGTCAACTAGAAAAAAATTAAATTCATTATATTATCCCAAAATGTTTCATAATAAACAAAATGTGCCAAAAAGACATTCTCAGATGTGGTCAGACACAGAAGACAAAGAGTGAAAAAAACATAATTTCGTTATTTTAAGGGTGGACGACCCTCTGTCACAAACCCCCTCCCTTTTTTTAATCCGCACATGACCCCAAATTTTTCGGCTGCCGCCCCCCCAAATTTCAGATAATTAGACGTTCAAATCCCCCCCAAAAAAACCCCACACAGTCGTAGCCCTTTCCCCTCAAATTTTCATGGCCCCCCCCCCTCAAAATTTTGGAGTAAAACTGGAAAAAAAATCCTTTTTTGACTAAGAGTGACAAAAAAACATAATTTCGTTATTTTAAGGGTGGACGATACTAAGCCCTTTGCGATTTCAGCGGTAGGAGACGAAGTCTGGTCCTCTCACCCAAAAAAGTCAACAAGAAAAAATTCAATTCATTATATTATGGTCAGAAACATGGTCCTGTCAGGGTTCGACTTTCCGTCACAATCCTCCGTTTTGGAACCACACATGACCCCTAATGTTCCCCCCCCCAACATTTCACAAAATGTGCTTCTATTTCGTGAGCTTCGTGGAATTTTTACAGAGCATTCGGAGCCCCCCTGAAGCTGAGAAATTTTTCTATTTCGTGAGCTACGTGGAATTTTTACAGCCTTTTCCAGCTCTCCACCCAAAATGTTTCATAATAAACAAAATGTGCCAAAAAGACATTCTCAGATGTGGTCAGACACAGAAGACAAAGAGTGAAAAAAAAATAATTTCGTTATTTTAAGGGTGGACGACCCTCTGTCACAAACCCCCTGGTAGGAGACGAAGTCTGGTCCTCTCACCCGAAAAAGTCAACAAGAAAAAATTCAACTCATTATATTAAGGTCAGAAACATGGTCCTGTCAGCGTTCGACTTTCCGTCACAATTCTCCGTTTTGGAACCACACATGACCCCTAATTTCCCCCCCCAACATTTCACAAAATGTGCTTCTATTTCGTGAGCTGCGTGGAATTTTTACAGAGCATTTGTTGAAATAACAAGAATATTTAAGGCGCTGTGTTTGTTTGTGCACCTAAATAATGCAGAAGGTGGTCCAAATAGACAAAATGGGGTAATTTGTAATCTTTTTTTAGTGTGAAACACGCAGTATAATGGTATAATACACTTTAAAAATAGGCGTTTACACACGCGGCAGGAAAAAATTTCTGGGGGCAACACTATTTCGGGGGGGGAATTCCCCGTTTACACACACGTGGCAGGAAAAATTCAACATTCTATATAGGAGGAATCACTAGCGTAGCCAGAAAAAAATTTCGGGGGGGGAATGCAAAATTTTTCCGTGGCGTGTGGAATTTTTACAGAGCATTTGTTGAAATAAAAAGAATATTTAAAGCTGTCCCCCCAAAATTTTTCATAATAAAACTCCAAAAAAAACCTTGGTGGGCTGAGAAATTGTTCTATTTCGTGAGCTTCGTGGAATTTTTACAGAGCATTTGTTGATATAACAAGAATATTTAAGGCGCTGTGTTTGTTTATGCACCTAAATAATGCAGAAGGTGGTCAAAATAGACCAAATGGGGTAATTTGTACTCAGTTTTTAGTCTGAAATACGCAGTATAATGGTATAATACACATATTTCGTGCCGAAGGCGCGAAAAGTTTTTTAAAAATAGACGTTTACACACGTGGCAGGAAAAAATTTCTGGGGGGCAACACCATTTCGGGGGGGGGGGGGAATTCCCCGTTTACACACGTGGCAGGAAAAAATTTCTGGGGGGCAACACCATTTTGGGGGGGGGGGGGAAAAACCCCCAAAAACCAATGGGGGTAATTTGTACTCAGTTTTTAGTCTGAAATACGCAGTATAATGGTATAATACACATATTTCGTGCCGAAGGCGGGATTTTGTGCCGAAGGCGCGAAAAGTTTTTTAAAAATAGACGTTTACACACGTGGCAGGAAAAAATTTCTGGGGGGCAACACCATTTCGGGAGGGGGGAATTCCCCGTTTACACACGTGGCAGGAAAAAATTTCTGGGGGGCAACAACATTTTGGGGGGGGGGAAATTCCCCCCAATACCAAATGGGGTAATTTGTACTCAGTTTTTAGTCTGAAATACGCAGTATAATGGTATAATACACATATTTCGTGCCGAAGGCGCGAAAATTTTTTTAAAAATAGACGTTTACACACGTGGCAGGAAAAAATTTCTGGGGGCAACACCATTTCGGGGGGGGCGCGAATTCCCCATTTACACACGTGGCAGGAAAAAATTTCTGGGGGGCAACACCATTTTGGGGGGGGGGAAATTCCCCCCATTCCCCCCCCCTCCCCTATGACCCCAAATTTTTCGGCTGCCCCCCCCCCCAAATTTCAGATAATTAGACGATCAATTCCCCCCCAAAAAAAAACCCCACACAGGGTTCGACTTTCCGTCACAATCCTCCGTTTTGGAACCACACATGACCCCTGGGTTCCCCCCCCCCAAATTTCACAAAATGTGCCAAAAAGGCTTTGGCTTCAACATTCTATATAGGAGGAATCACTAGCGTAGCCAGAAAAAAATTTCGGGGGGGAATGCAAAATTTTTCCGTGGCGTGTGGAATTTTTACAGAGCATTTGTTGAAATAAAAAGAATATTTAAAGCTGTCCCCCCAAAATTTTTCATAATAAAACTCCAAAAAAAACCTAAATTCGGTTTCGGTAACAATTATTCGGCTGCCCCCTCTCCCCCCAAAATTTCACAAAATTAGACATTCAAAACCCCCCCCTCCCCAAAAACCCCACACAGTCGTACACCTTTCTCCTCAAATTTTCATGTTCCCCCCCACAAATTTTTGGACAAAAACTGACAAAAAAATCCTTTTTTATGGGTAGTGGGACCCCCACCTTTCGTAGGCCCCCCCCACCCTCCGTCGCTACTTCCCCCCCCCCTAGTTTTTCTTACACAGTCACACCTACAGCAATTTAGATACACCTTTTTATGTAGGAGGAATACTAAGCCTAGACATAGCTATCCAGAGAAAACCTACACCGTCAACAGTTGATAGCACAACTTTAATTTCATTGTTCTTTAAAAACATATAAAAACAAGATAAACATTAACAAATAAATAACAAAACAAACAACAAGCAAAACAAGAACATGTAAATACTTACACATAAAAACTAAAACAAACATAAAGCTAAAAACCACAGATAAAGAGAAAATAAAGAAAGTGACAAAACATATAAACTAAAGTAAAACATCAGAACACAGGGAACGAAAAGAAACATAAAAATGAAAACAGGTAAACCGGATAAACATAAAGACTGAGATTTATCGTTAGATCAATCGCTCTATCAAAAAAAAGGTAAACGTGCCACCCCAGACACCTGAACTAAAAGTGATAGTGTCACCTGAGACAGTTAGGGAATAACTGTATGGCTTAAGCCAGAGACTCGGGATAACAAGTCCCATATTGAGAATGACAGGTAGAATATTAAAACCCATGTTTAAATAGAATAATAAAGTTCAAATTGATGCAGATAATGTTCAAATTTCCGGAATCTCAAACGAAAGTTGACCACTGGTTTTAGATCCCACTATTAACTTTGGTGCTGAGCTAGGAATCGTCTCTGCCTTAAACACCCAATCTAGACCACACAAGTTCCAATGTACCTTAGCTGATTAGTTACAATCTGACAAGAAATTCTGCTCAATTTCAACTGATGAATCCTCTTCAGGACAATGATCACATCTAATACTACTGACTGAATGAACGTAATGAATAAGATTCCAGCGGACTGGTCGTCTGACTATGGTGGACTGATTCTTTCTCTTACCGCACCTGAATCAAATGGACTAAAACCCATTAGTACAAGCAAGAGTACATAATAACTAAGAGTGTGACAAGCGTCGCACTCTTAGTTATTAGGCTGGGGACATCATCTGCACGATAACGGCTGACCCCTTACACAAATTAGACCCCAGTGACCCCTCCCACAAATGAGTACCTAGTACACATTTGTGTACTATCACTCGCTTGTATGTTTATGTGTTGAAGCTCGAAAGTGGCCAGCTGCTGATAGAACGTTTTTGGCTTCAACACATAAACATACAAGCGAGTGATGGCACACAGATGTGAACTAGGTACTCATTTGTGGGAGGGGTCACTGGGGTCTAATTTGTGTAGGGGGTCGGCCGTTATCGTGCAGATGATGTCCCCGGTCTTAATAGCTGAGAGTGCTACGCTTGTCATACTCTTAGTTATTATGTACTCTTGGTACAAGTTATAGGTGCGGAAATCGAGCCCAGCAACCACTACTCACTTTCTGGCTTACTGAACTTGAATTAAACTTGTAAAGTCGAATTTATTGCATTTATTGCGATTGCTTGAAACCTTGATGAAACTATCACGTACTTCGAATGTTTTAGCCAAAACTCCAATATGTTAATAATAGTTTTGAGCAGGATTCTATTTTTGTTCGATTTTTTGCACTCTAGTGCAAAAAATTGCAATTGTAACATAATTCTGCTTTGTACAGTCTTTTCTTGCGCAATTCAAATCTGAAACATGGGTTTGATACTGTATGGGCTTTTCAAAAGCAGATAGGCGCCCATTATATAACTAACACAACTTCATAGCTTTCAATTTGCTTATTACATAATATTGCGTGAAGACTTGGTTTAGGAGCCTCTTTTCTTTGTCCTGAATAACAAAAATAACAGTATTCTGTTTAAAACAAACTGCGCAAGTAGACAGTAAACTATTAAACTATTCTGAAAATTATTTATTAGAATTTTCATTTATTAGAAGATGGTTCTATGCAATCTATCCATATTTCGTACGCAACTAATTATTATTCTTACTATTTCAAGTATATTGTTACTTCTTGCATAATATTACCTAACACTTCTAGTTATTGATGCTCATTATTGTCATTTGTGGATAGCTAGTATGAATTGATTTTGCATTGAACATTAACTTAATAAGGCTGATTTTAGCCTTACCAACCAGTGCGTAGTTTTATTTTGGTGATCCGAACTTTTGATACCGGCATAAATGCAGCACGGCGATTGAGCACAATTGTGATCTTCATTACAGGTCCAACTTGAACAAAACCTGGCCAACGGGCGGCAAAATAGCAATAACGACATATCTATTGGTTCAACACTAAAGTAACAACCTATATAACTGCAACTGGCACTGGTATTACGTATTATTGTTGCAATGTTCCATGAAGAATTTCCGCAAACCATAATTTTTTTCAGCAGAATGAGCATTAATTAGCACAACATTGATCATTTGTGGGATTGCTTTTCATGCGATTCGTTCGCACTCTTAACAAAGGGGCACTTATGTGGGCGAATCGAAGACAGCCTTTGTAGACTAATAGGGACCCAATACGGAGTCCCCATAACCCTTGGCCCTATTGTTCGTACTTCAATTGCAAATTTGGATCTTAGAACCTCAAACTAATCTCCATTCAGGACCACGCGCTTACACTGAATCAATTATTCCTGTTTACTTTACTTGTTCGAAATCGTGCTTCCTAATACTATCTTCCCGCGTATTGTCTGAGTTTTGGTGTAATTTTCCGCTTTTCATTCGTACTTACATACACATTTAATCGTCACACATTTCGGCAGACACATCCCAAGTTGTTAGCATTCATTTCCCCATTTGTAATTTAACACACATTCTTGCTACATAAGTTTTTACTAGCTTGCGTAACAATATTTTTCGTTACATAAGGTCTATATAACATATATACTGACAATTAAACTATTAGCTAACGATCACTTGTACATTTACACCGTATCTAGACTAGCATGCACTCATGTCGGATTCTAACGCCTACTCATTTAAACACCGATCATACTTTATTCCTGCTTATTGTCTGAGTCTCATTCATTCCAGCAGAGCTCACAACCTTTATAAAACAGAAAGAGTTTCCGCGAATTACCGCACACGCATACGCAATCACAGAAACTATTATACCTCATGTATGTGTAATAGACTCTGTCAGATCTTTCTTAAAATCTCTTTATTTGAGGTGGGTCGTGATTTCCAATAAACCTTTGTTGTTACTTGGGGTCGTGCTTAGTCGGGTAGGGTTCCTTTAGGCTAGAATAGACTAGGTTATACTAGATCTGATCAGGACCTAAGACACTGGCAAAGGTCGGCACGCAAAGGTGGATCTTCGCTTAGATTGATGCTCCTGTTGTAGTGGTATGCTGACAACCTGGGCTCAATGGCTGACCTAAAATGGGGTCGACTGGGGTGAGTTCGTTTGAAGCAGGGGAACAGGGATGTATAGTCTCTATGGGCGACTTTAATTTCAACTCTAACCTCAAATACGGATAGAGCTGGGGATTGTTAGGGAAATCCGCAACACTAGCTTACCTGTAAAAAGATGATCTTTATTTTCAAGAATTACAGTTACTACAAACTCAATAGATAATGATATGGTACAAGAGGCAGTAAACTCAATGAATGATACAGTTTCAATGAGCAAGCACTATGAAACTACAAGGTAACAAAGAAGAGGAGCATTAAAGCTAGGTATTAACATTCATGGACAGGCAGGGGCTATTATTACACGACGGCGTTTAAACGAGAAGGATATATGCACTACTCCGTCATTGGTGATTGTCAGAATTATGCTCTAGTTTTCTAGATCAGATATGCTAGATTCAACACTCTACTTTAGGGTTATTTCATGGCTGTTCGTACTATGCTTTTACATACAGATTCTGACCTTTTCCAACTCTGAGGGGCTAGTTACACAGATAAAAGGACATGAACGCACACAAAAGGCACGAATTCAGTTAGTTTATAATCCGAAAACGGGTGGGAGCGAGATTGGCTACGTTCTGGCGTCTCCGTGTAATTGACTGCCCAGGTAACTGAATTTCGAGAAGTGTTCCGTCTCTAAAAGGGATAAAACACAGTTACAGGCCGGAAGAGAATCGGGTATAACCGAAAAGGTCGGATCGGCTTTCTCAGATTATTATCTCAAGATTACTACAAAATGGACTGATCAAGACTGTCACTCAGGTTATAGGACAGCTTCAGCGGCGAGAATCAGGATGCAGGCGATACTGTTTTCATTGAACATGGTGTTTTAGATGACCGTGAAAAGACAGGTTTTAAGTTCGCAAACGACAAGGTTTTCCCAGCGGTGACTCAGGGTAGGCTAATGGACGCTGCTGTACGGTGCTGATTATCTGCACCCAAAGTTCGAATACTGGCAGTACCTTAGAATGATAGTTCCAAGCTGAACAAGTACAGACCGCGCCTGAGCAGGATCAACTGGATCCACAAGGCTGCCAAATGATACAACTGGCGCACAGGTCCGAAATTAGTCCGGACCCCACAGAAACTCTGGACGGACGGACTTCTCAATTTGGATATCAGGCAGTATTGATTTCAGAGATAGTAGAATCAGGGAGCTTCCAGCAGACGTCGATAGGCTTCGTGAATCAAATGGGTTAAAACCCATTAGAAACAGAGGTGGTGGTGATTAAAACCCCAGCAACTATTATCCGGACCGATTGGATTTTACGCTCGGGTTCAGGACCCGAATTGTGTTGTATAGCGTGTAATATGTTATTTCGTGTTTTTAGGTTGAAAACCATGGAAAACAGAGGGAAACCAACGGTTTTGGGTGCTTTTGCTGACGAAACGGACAACACTGGTCACAATTGTGGCCAATTTGGACCTTTTGGCCAAATATGCAAATGAGGCTCTGACCGAGCCTCTTTGGGCATGGATTCACGTATGCACTACTCAGCACCAACTATGAACCTGGAACTATCAATAACTCACCTAATTTTAACTGCTACGTACTGTCTAGCTTATGATATATATAAACTAATTACTAATACTGACTAATAATGTATGATAAGAACACAAATATGGCTACTGAACAGTATAAGCCCTATTATTACCGATTACTAACTATTATGGACTAACTGTTACCAACTGAGGCCTGTTCTAAATATCACAGGCCCAAACAAGACTAATAACAATAATTATAACCTTAACCTGAGCTGATAACCTAATGTAACCTAATATTTGGCTCCTCAACCATATTGCAAATATGCAAATGAGGCTACCTAAACTCCTAAACTGGGTCTAGAACCTTAACTAAATACTGTAGATTGACCCTTTTTTGCAGCGGCTCCGCACCTTAGATAAAGTGACTTACGCGGGTTTCTGAGGTCAATCTAGAACCGGGCAGGACAAGACTAACCTATACTAACTGATATTGCCAGTCCTAACTAATATTACGAATACTAACTAACTACTAATACTAATTATAATTAGCAATACTAACTAACAAAAACGGCTTTACCTATACCTAACCTGCTAATGCAAACTAACTACTTACAATATATGTTCTGGTTATCATGGGCCAATTACTACCTAATATTATTGCTTAACTAACTATTACCCTATGGACTATACTCAAGACCTCCACGAGGGGTTTACATGAGCAGTCCCACGTATACAGTTATAGTCACACATATAGCAAATGTAGCAAACAATTGTCAGAATCCTTACATAAACTTTCAATCGATTAATTTCGTGTGTCATTTTTAAAACTTTAAAATTCCTTTAATTTCAAAACCTTGGAGGTTTTCTGACGTATCAGTACCGTTTCGTTATGCCCCAATTATTTTACTTCAATTTCTTTCATGTTTTTGCCTTAAAATCAGCTCTTTAAAAAGGCACTAAAAAGGGGTTTTTAGTTCAGTTTTGCACATTCTCTCTGGGAAGAAATTGGTGTTCCTATTATCACGCCATAATGCAACTTGCGCAACAGTCACAAACAAGTCCCTCCTCTTAAGTAAGGTTTGCCAGATCACAAACAATTCTGTCCTCTTAAGTGAGGTTTAACTTAGGTTTATACTTGTCTCGTAATCCGTACAATACGTGCATACGTATACCTCTTAAGTGAGGCATGTTATATTTTACCAGCAAATAAACTAACTAACCCAACCGTGTAGAACATTCGGCTTGCTACATTTGGTGGCAGCGGTGGGATTGTCAGGATTCTCACTGCATGACCCAACGGAGCCCGCCTCAAACCCGAAAAGCCTTCGCAGCTGCCCAAGCCACTCAAGCTACTACCGGTGCAACTGGTACGCCGCCACTTTCAACTGCTGCAAGCTCATCTGCCGCCTCCGAGTCCTCAAGCCAAGGATTGCCGAGACGACTGCTAACTCCTGAAGAACTCCAGGATCAAATCAGAAACCAAGCCACTAACCTAAACAGCCTCAACCACAACGTCACTGGTCTATTGAAGGACGTTGCCACCCAACGGACTGAGCTTGATCAGAACCTCAGCCAGGTTAGACAAGACCTTCTCACTGTTCGAACCGGTGTCGACAGTATAGACCCGCAGTTCATCTCTACCCTCCAACAACAAAATCCAGTACAACAAGTTCAGAACCTCCAAGCCACCGTAAATCAAATAGCTAATCACGGAATTGCCATGCCTGGAGGTCAGACAGATCGATTAGATCTTCCAAAGAATGCTATTCCGTTATTCTACGGCAGTCCATCTGAGAACATCAAGAATTGGTTCTCGATCTTCGAAGTGGTGGCAGAAGCACAGCAATATGATGATGCCACGAAAGCTAGACTAGTCCCCGTCTACTTTCGGGAACAAGCCCAGAAAAAGTTGGCCCAGCTGGATCCCGCGATTAAAGCGGATTACCAACAACTGAAGGATGCTCTCATCAATGCCTTGGAAAGAAAAGAAGCACAGATTTTGGCCAGCCTGAGTTTGGTTTTCAGGCAGCAGCGTCCCAACGAGTGCATCGCAGATTTTGCCTGGCAACTTCAGAAATTGGCCGATGACAGCTATCCAAATATGGCTCCTGATGCTAAGGATACGCTGCTGTTCCGCAGTTTCATGCATAATTTGCGCCCCTATTATCAGCGAGCCTTGTTCCCTTTGAATCCTACAGGATTTCAGGAAGCCGTACAGAAGGCGCAACAACTGGAAGCATTGGAGAACCTCCACCCACAATCTGCGGCTACTCCACTGATGGCACCTCCGCGGCCAGTCTCGATTGGATCTCTTGCTGCAGCTGTGCCTTTTGCGGCGGCACCAGCCGATCACACTACCAGTGCCACTTCTTCCCTTCAAAAATCCCTGGAACAGCTGCAAGAACAAGTCAGAAATCTTGCTCGTGATGTTCACAGCACTCGTAACAATCCTCAGCAAAATGGTGGTAGAGACTCCCGCAGAGAAGAACAGCCCCGAAAATTCACGACAGATTCCCGCCCTATTTGCCAATATTGTGGCCGACCAGGCCACTATGCTGCTGCATGCCGGGAAAGACAAGCACAGACACAGCAGTTGCAAAATCCCCGTAATGGAAACAGCGGATTTCAACCCACCGGAAGATATTTGTCCTCGACTGGTCCAGTCAACCGTCCCGGACTTCTGAGACCGCCACAGCCATCACAGAATATGGGCGCTCGTCGAAGAATCAACGCAATCAACGTCAGAATGCCGTTGGAAACTGAAACTGGAGACCGATCGGCACAGTGGGCTAACCGAGAACGAAACTTGATGAATGATCTAGCACAAGAACGCGAGATGAACCAGATTCTTTCAGAACAAAATCAGCGGCTGGTAGCGCAGTTGACAGATCATTCTCCAGCCTCCCTAAACTGCCCGACGACAGCACCTGCCACACGTTGCGGTGAATGGGTGATGAAGCCTGTCGCGTCGTCAGCCTCGCCTAAACAATGTCTGGCGAGTATCACTGGTTTTCTCTTGTTGCTCAGTCTGCTGTTTGTTGCAGTGAAAGGCGAAAACGCACTGATCGCACCTGATCATCCGATGCTCTGTCTCTCAGATGAGGGCAAAACGTTTCGGAGATTGCCTGAACCTCTTCAGTGTGATGTCTCCTTCACCAATCCAGAATCTCAGCCATTGTCCACGGATGTGCTTATTTATAAGCGAAACTACGTCCAGTATAAGTCCCTTGCCTATAAGTGCACCAAAGTGAAGCAGACCAAGGAAGTCATGACATACTTTTTCGGAAATCATCATTTGGAGGAAGACAAGAAGGAAAACGTGCAGGTCGACGCTGACGAGTGCTACAGTATGAAAGAATGGAGAAAATGTTCCGAAGGCCCACTGCTTAAAATGGGTGATCTCTACGAGACGGGACATAATCTCGCGTGGTGGTATCCAGGAGGAGGAATCTACTGCTGTAAATGGAGGCATTTTGAGGTCACGAATTGTTACCTCCATGAAGCCTATGTCTATAAACGACACCACTCCAACACCATGGAAAGCACTGCAGGTGACGTGAGCCATTGTGATTACAGCTCAGGCAGCTGTCAGCTAAGAGATGGCACTCATTTGCTCTGGGATGTCAGCAAAGAAGAAAGCTGTGAATTCTTGCCATGGAAACCATTGGCAGGTCACCAATGGGATGAAAATTGGTTGTCTGAAGATGGAAACATGGCACTCACCTTCCGGAATGGATGGGCTACTTCAGACTGTGAAGGCAAGGAATTGCTCGTCAGTGACCAAGGAATTCCATTCCGTATCCTGGGCCAACGACTCTATTGGGTGCGTAGACGTAAAACGCGACAGAAGCGTCAAAGCACAGATGCTCCCATAAATGCTACTGTAGCCCGAGCAGAAGCTACCCTACAGAAGTACTTATCTACACTGGACAAACCAATCTTGCGAAACTGGGCTGAAAAGAATGGTATTGTCACTACTGACATTTTGGCTTCATCCCTGCAGGCGGTAACTTTCAAAGAAAGTCAAAACATCCGCTTTGCATTTTCACATGCCCTTGGTGCTGTCTGTAAAATGGCTGCCAATACAATGGAGATTCTCAAAGCCGACCTGCTAGCTAACCCAACGTTAGCAGTCCGCGCTGTCCTGCAGCGCTCTGATGTCTATGCCAGAGCAGGAGGCATGGCCGTAGAAGTTTGGCCCTGCCAAGTGATCAAACCAGGAAACTACTGGTTGGCACCTATGAATGGCACGTGCACCAAGGAGATTCCTATCAAATTCCGCTATCATGGCGAAGAGCATATTGGCTACATGGACGTAGTCACTAACATAGTCCAAACTCATGGACTCCCTGCTGAATGCAGTCACAGCCAAGAAATCCCGTTCAGACTTCAAAATAAGACATTGCTGTACAGGCCAGATGGCACCTATGTGGAACTCCACGATATCCCGGAATTACGGATCTTTGACTGGAATTATACTTCCTCATGGACTTTGGAGCCTACCATTTTCCACCAGATTGTCATGTACAACTGGTCTGATCTACAGACTCAAATCTCACTCAATGAGTTATTTGGGGAATTGGACTATCAGAGGAAGATTCTAGACTCACTTGGGATGAAAACCGCCCACAACAAATCAGTTGAATCCGGAGCCAAAAACTTTATATCACATGTCATGGGAGAAGGCTACTTCGGATTCTTGTACGGATTGACATACAACTGGTTCCAGATATGGACTTTTCTTTGCTGTTTCTATGTCACCCTTGGCTTCCTCCTTGCTCATTGTTTCCCTAATGGCACCAATTTCATTGCCTATCTTCATGTCTCCCGTCTGTTGACGGCTTGTCAAAGCGGCTTCAACGGATTAACTCAGACAGCAGCACGCGCCCGTGCCGCTACGATGCGGAAAGCCAGAGATCTCTCTGTAGGATCTGTTGCTGGCACGATTCAAGGAATATATGATCCGGAATCAGGCCACTTGAGCACGGATGACCCTAGCGAAATTCCTCTGATCAGCGACCTACTACCGGAAGCACCTGCTGTCCCGCACAGACATCGACGAGCAGCTTCACCAACAAGTATTCCACTGACAGAAATGCAACCTTTTCCCACACAAGGGAGAGAATCGACAACGTTTCGTCCTTTGCCGTCATATGACATGACCAACGTGGAGGCTCCAGTAGTTCCACCACGTCCAGATTATGGATCGCATGTGGGATCTATCAGGACTGATTCTCCGCCCCTGGCGGCTCTGACTCATATAGCATTACAAATTGAGAATTTCCCTACCCGCGCACTTCTTGATACAGGAAGTGAGTTGACCATAATCCATCAGGACATTTTGGAAAAACTGCCACAATATGTACGTGATACCTTAGTTGTCAAAGCCATCACAGCTACGTCCGTAACTGGACAACCTGTCCCACTAACTGGAGCAGTGAAAGCCATGATCCATGTTGGCAATGACAGCTTTGAACACGAGATATTTGTCACCTCAAAAAGTACCCATCCAGTGATCCTTGGACTAGACTTGCTGCGTCGGTTCAAACTCATTGAACTGGACTTCAGCAAACGAAGTGTGCAATTGGGAAGACAGAAGTTGAAACTTTTCCGAGAAAAGAGGGCGCCTGAATTGGTAGTTGCTGATCACATCCAGGTGCCTGCTCGATGCGAAATGATGGTACCGTGCACGTACCTACGAAATGGATTTGACGGCGCTGGGTTGTTTGAGCCTCATGCTGAGAATATGGAGAAGCTGAATCTCTACGCAGCAAGAGCCTACTTGCCATCTGTAGCTCATGGTTCAATCATTTCGATTAGAATCATGAATCCTACCTCTAATGCAGTCGTTCTTCATGCCAACACTGTCATTGGAACCGTGGAAGAATGTTGCGAAGTAGATCGGAACACATCCTATCGCATAAGCGCTGTAAATCTCTCAGACCAATCAGTTACAGCAGACAATAAATGGATTTTGGATCAACTTAACCTAGACAACCCTAACATCACTACCGAACAAAAGGAACAGCTTCAGGAATTGCTGATGAAATATAGTGACTGTTTCGTCGGCCCAGACGGTGAATTAGGACGAACAGACCTAGTAGAACACACCATTGACACCGGTAATGCCCTTCCTATCAAACAGCAACCATACCGTGTGCCTGTTGCTCAAAGACAGGTAGTGAAAAATGAGATCGATAAGATGCTAGATAAAGGAATCATCAAACCTAGCCGAAGCCCGTGGGCTTCTCCTGTGGTACTCGTGACCAAAAAGGATGGAACATTGCGATTTTGCATTGACTACCGTAAACTGAATGCACTCACTAGAAAGGATGTCTTCCCGCTAAAGCGGATTGATGAAATATTGGATGCTCTTGGCAATGCACAATATTTCACTACACTCGATATGGCCAGTGGTTATTGGCAGATTCAAATGGCACAAAAAGATGCGGATAAAACAGCATTTTCTACTCTTTATGGGCTCTACGAGTTCACCGTGATGCCCTTTGGACTCTGTAATGCCCCTGCCACATTCCAGCGTTTGGTCGATGTTGTCCTGTCAGGACTTCAATGGCAAATTTGTTTGGCTTATATCGACGACATCGTCGTATTTTCCTCTGATTTTGACAAACATCTGGAGGATTTGGAGTCAGTGTTTACCAGATTGCAGGAAGCCAACTTAGTTTTGAAGCTAAGCAAGTGCACATTCTGTCAGGAGAAAGTGGTATATCTTGGTCATCAAGTTTCCAGCCAAGGATTAGAACCTAATCCCGAGACTGTGGAGAAAGTGAAAAACTTCCCTCGTCCAACTTCAGTAGCTGAAGTCAGGTCCTTTATCGGCCTAAGTTCTTACTACCGCCGCTTCATTGCGGGATTTGCTTCGATAGCATATCATCTGAATCAACTTCTGAAGAAGAACACACCTTTTCGATGGACGGATGAGTGTGAACTAGCTTTCACTACCTTGAGAGAAAAACTGACATCAAATCCTGTTCTGATCTTCCCTGACTTCACCAAGCCTTTCATAGTCACGGTTGATGCAAGCGGAGTAGGACTTGGAGCCGTGCTTGCGCAGGAGAAAGAAGGTATGGAACACCCTGTGGCGTATGCCTCCAGGACTCTGAACGAAGCTGAAAGAAATTACACCATCACTGAGCAAGAATGTCTGGCCGTAGTCTTTGCTGTCAAAGCATTTCGACATTACCTGTATGGCCATAAGTTCACGCTGGTGACCGATCATCAGGCTTTGAGATGGTTACTGACCACCAAAACTCCGTCTGGTCGCATTGCTCGTTGGGCACTTGCCCTACAAGAGTATGACTTTGATGTAAAACATAAGCCTGGACGTAGCAACAAAGTGGCTGATGCACTGTCCCGTATTAGCCTTGACAAACACGGCACTTTCTTTGAAGACGATCTGTCAAGGGATATAAATGTTTCTGCGTGTCGCCTAGCACGAGAGTATAACATCTCAACCATCATCTGTGAGGAATCTGACGCAGAATTAGAAGAAATCAAGAAGGAACAGCGAAAAGATCCAGACTTCGCCGATATGATCAGTTTTCTGACATCTAATGTCATTCCTGAAGATGTTAAGAAGGCTGCTAATGTCGTTCTCGCTTCGCCTAGGTACGCAATTAAGGACGGAGTCTTAGTTCATTTATATCCAAAAATACGTCCAAGAGGACTGCTTTTTGAACAGATTGCTGTGCCACAAAATCGACGCGCCAAACTGATGGAAAGCTACCACGACGATCCTTTCGGAGCACATCAAGGATTCGGAAAGACCTACCAACGACTGATTGAGAAATATTTCTGGCCGAGTATCTACACAGATGTGAAGAAGTATTGTGAAAATTGTCACGGCTGTCAAATACGGAAGAATCCAGTCCGACCTGGAAAGGCTCCGATGGTTTCCATCCCAGTGGGTGGACCGTTCGACTGCGTTGGCGTCGACATTCTTGGACCTCTTCCCTTGTCTGAATCGGGAATGAAATATGTCATCGTATTCATGGATTACTTCACAAAATATCCTGAGTGCGCAGCCATTCCAGATCAAACCGCACAAACGGTAGCTAAAATCTTTGTGTCAGACATTCTTTGTCGCCATGGAGCCCCAAGACGACTGCTATCGGATCGAGGAACTAACTTCATGTCGGAATTGTTGGCTGAGGTGCTAGACCTGGCTGGCACCAAGAAGGTGTCTACGACTCCCTACCATCCTCAAACGGACGGCATGGTGGAACGTTTTAACAGAACCCTGATAGGAATGCTAACCACATACGTAAATACTGGGAATACTGATTGGGACGTCTACCTGCCCCTTGTTCTCTTTGCTTACCGTAGTGCAAACCACGACAGTACACAGATGTCGCCGTTTCAGATGTTATACGGACGAACTCCGCTTATGCCAGTAGACTTAGAGATGCTTCCAGAAGATCTGCGTTATGTCGATGCTCCAACCTACGCTCAACAGCTAACATCACAGTTGCGTGCTGTTTGGAGCATAGCCTCAGATCAAATTCGCATGGCTCAGGAAAAACAGCGACGAAACTATGATCGGGGAGTCAAGGAACCGGTGTGGCGGATCGGCGACAAAGTATTAGTGAATTTCCCTAAGAAGCGAAAGTTTGCTCTGAAATGGGAAGGTCCATTTGAAATTACATCAGTTCAACTGCCTACTGTCACCATTGTGCCTTGCTATGGCAGGAAAAGTGGTTTCCCTCAGGTCATTCATAGCAATCGGTTGAAACCGTACCGAACACCTTTCCTACCCGCTATTGCGGACCCAGTTATGGATTCACTAACCACTAACTCAAACGACAGAAATATGTATAGTTTGCCCTCTAATGATCCAAACAACCAGGAACCTTCTACCGAAGAAATTTGGCAGACCCCAACAGAAATTGAAAATACTGAACCGACTTTCCGGCGTTATCCTGAACGCACGAGACGCCGACCCGAGCGTTATTGTCCAAACAATGTTTAACTGCAGTTCTAGAATGCTCAAATCACTTTTATAATTGCTTTTATTTGGTCCTAATACCGTAGCTACAACTCTCTACTCATCACTGTAACATTTCAAATTTTGGCCACATAACCCCATTTTGCTACTACTTTCAGTATTATTGATATCTCCTACAAGTTGGAATTTTCTCAGACATTTTCTTTTTTCTTTAATGGAATTTTCCCAAATATTCTTGTTTTTGGCCAGTATTGCCATTTACGTCCTACTGTCCTACTGTCGCCTTCTTACTGATTTAGTATCAGTCATTCTTCAACTTCTTCCAAACAGGCAAATCACCTACGGCAATAATTAATCTTCCTTTTGCGGCGCAGTTGGAACATTCATTTCTACCTGATTCATTACTTTACTACAAAATAGGGGTCACATAATAGTGCCCTGTTTCTTTTAATAGACGTTTCCTTCTACTGCTATACGGCCAGTTTTATTTCTAAGTTAAATCATCATCATCATCACTAACTATCATCATGAAAATTACTGTGCAGTGCAAAAACTTTTTCTGCAATGCACGGTACGAAATTGAAATTTCTGGAGGGATCAGCGGAATCAGTGGCAGTGATGAGGCTTGTGACTATTGTGGACAGCCTCTTGGCTATAATTATGCCAAATCTACTGCCGCTGCGCCTTCTGCTCAGTACCTTATGGGGGTACAACAACCTCGGTTCGGTGGCCCCGTGGCCCCACCTTTGCCCTATCACCAACCCTATGGTATAGGCCCTCCCCCTGGACTGAACTATGCTACATATGTGACCCCCGCTAATGCGGTATACAATTGGTACCGGCCGCCTACGGTCCGTTCACCAATGCAGATTTCGGAAATTGCGCCCACCTATGCTCCTACACCGGCCCCGGTTCCACGTGGTCCTACCCCGGCCCCGGTTCTACAGGCTCCGGGCCCAAACGTTTCATCTGTTGGTCCACCCCGGTTCCCGGGCGGTAGACCTGAGCCGTTGCCTCCGGTCAGGTCAAATCCCTCTGGCTCAACCTCACGGGCCCCCACTCCGGTCCAGGACGAGGTCTCACAACCCTCACGGGACAGTCAGCAGGGTAATGGGATGGATGCTGTACCCCCACCGGAAACAGTTTCCCAGGAACCTAGACCTCAGTCTGTGGCCGTCCCAGCCGTCCCGATGGCAGCACCAGAAGCCCAATCCCGGCCCATGGACTTTCACCCCTCCGGGACAGCTCCTTCTGAAACAGCCCCCGCTTCAGCGGTATGCGTCTATATGGGTCTATCTGATTCACCTCCGCCAACCCCCACTGGCTTTGGCGACCCCTCTGGGGACCTGGAGTTTGATGCGGCACCTTTGGACCTCTGGGAATCGGCTTTGGCTAGGGACGACATGCCTGCCGGTGCCTCGGCTAGAGCTTCGCCACCTCCGGCAAAGGCTCCAAAACGCCGCCCCTGTTCTGACTGTAACATTGCGTCGGAGGTGTGTATCTGCCTCCGCTGC
This sequence comes from Trissonchulus latispiculum, assembly GCA_030248195.1. NCBI lineage: Eukaryota > Metazoa > Nematoda > Enoplea > Enoplida > Ironidae > Trissonchulus > Trissonchulus latispiculum. The sequence goes on from JASAND010019109.1 coordinate 202,778, forward strand.
CATCGGTGCGGGAAAAGCTTGGCAGAACACGACACTGACCCTTCCCCCTTTTGCGCGACGTTCCAACGCCGCGTTAACCGGGAGGATTGTGATGATTGTGTCAATGACAGTTCCTCGTCCAGGCTGTGCATCTGCATTACAATGTGCCTCAGATGCTTCCGAGGAAACTGCGATTGCGATCCGCCCCTTCATGATTTTGCTACGACCGATTGGACCCAAGAACGAAGCCACGCGGCAAGGCGATCCCTGCAATTCTATTTTTCAACCTCGACTCCACTGCCCAATAATACCAGAATTCGGTGTCCTGTTGACACTCAAGACCCACAGGAGAGGCTTCGTGTTCTCACCGTGGAACTCGATGCCCGCATTAGATCCCTTGGCTTGGCGTCCCCGCTCACTTCTGGCACCTATCCCCGTGGCCGAATCGGAACAATCTGACCAATGCACTCCGCCTCTATCACGCCAGCATCACAAGCGGGAGCCAGGGTGCCTTTTATGTGGAAGTTGTTGCGGCGTGGTGGCAATACTGCCTCCAGGTGCATCTGACCACGCGCCTCGACAACCTCTCGGAAATTGCCTTTCTACTGGTGGGTCAGGCGTACACGTCCGAGGATTCCCCGGGTCCGTCCTCTGCGGTTTCTGCCCGGATTCATCGCTACAAACTCCATTCTGGTGCCCAGAGAGCCCTGACCCTGTGCGACTTGAACACTGTCAATATTCAGAGCGTCTTTGACGTTCTGTATGCCCTTCTGAACGACGGACACTTTCAGCGGGTGGAGGATGCCGTTAAACGGATGCTGCGGCGCAATATTGCCCGGCTCCTCAAGACCTATACTTATCGCTTGGTGGGCCGTACTGGACTAACTGGTGGATTCCCCATCTACTACATGGTGAATACTTCCGGAGACGTGGCCATCCTC